>ML106184.1:0-19287 GCA_003697995.1 Taxidea taxus jeffersonii | reverse complement strand
TGGGAAAAGATATTTGCAAATGACATATCAGATAAAGGGCTAGTATCTAAAATCTACAAAGAGCTTAGCAAACTCAACACCCAAAGAACAAATAATCCAATCAAGAAATGGGCAGAGGACATGAACAGACATTTCTGCAAAGAAGACATCCAGATGGCCAACAGACACATGAAAAAGTGCTCCACATCACTGGGCATCAGGGAAATACAAATCAAAACCACAATGAGATACCACCTCACACCAGTCAGAATGGCTAAAATGAACAAGTCAGGAAATGACAGATGCTGGCGAGGATGTGGAGAAAGGGGAACCCTCCTACACTGTTGGTGGGAATGCAAGCTGGTGCAACCACTCTGGAAAACAGCATGGAGGTTCCTCAAAAAGTTGAAAATAGAGCTACCTTATGACCCAGCAATTGCACTACTGGGTATTTACCCTAAAGATACAAACATAGTGATCCGAAGGGACACGTGTACCTGAATGTTTATAGCAGCAATGTCCACAATAGCCAAGTTATGGAAAGAACCTAGATGTCCATCAACAGATGAATGGCTAAAGAAGAGGTGGTATATATATACAATGGAATACTGTGCAGCCATCAAAAGAAATGAAATCTTGCCATTTGTGATGACATGGATGGAACTAGAGGGTATTATGTTTAGTGAAATAAGCCAACTGGAGAAAGACAACTATCACATGATCTCCCTGATATGAGGAATTGGAGATGCAATGGGGGTGGGGTTAAGGGGGTAGAAAAAGAAAAAATGAAGAAAGATGGGATCGGGAGGGAGACAAACCAAAAAAGATTCTTAATGTCATAAAACAAACTGTGGGGGGTGGCGGGGAAGGGTGTTGGGAGTGGGTGGTGGAGTTACATTATATGTTTAAATAAAAAACAAAAACAAAAATTTGTTTAAAAAATATGAAAAAGAAAACATTAGATAGTAGCCTAGAGAAGGAGGTGGGGAAAAGAAAGTTTATAGGCCCGGGGGAAGAAAGTAGTAGAGTAAGGTGGGGGTGAACACATGTGAGAAGGAATCTACACTACATATTTTGGATGTGTTCAAATATTTTGTATTTCACAATAAAGTCTTTTAAACTTTGTTAAAAAAATCAGATAGTAGCAATATTTTATGCTCAAATTCAAATTACATGATAAAATTTATATGCACATTCAAATTTAAGAGTCTATCTATGAAAGGATCAACCCAACCTCAAATTCAGCACATGTGCCCTAAAAACACAGCACTATTTTACTATGACCCTTGGGAAGCTTGACAAGAAATCTCGCTGGATAAAGGCCAGCTCATATATCATTAGTAGTCAGTGGAAGGTAGAACCAGAATTTTCTTTTAGCAACCATCTTGGATTCACCTTAGTACATGAAAAATGATCAGATAGAGAATGCCAAAAGTACAAAATTGTAGATTATTTCTCATCAAGGGTAGGAAATTATAAAGATTATGACATAGGTAACGTTGGACAAAAGGTGTTTTAAAATATGTTACCTCTTCCATGCTTTCTCACAGACATGCTATTTGCCTTGCTCTAGAATTTATTTAAGTGCTGTTTCTTCTTACCTCACTTCACTGATTCTTATTTGATCAGTCTTTCTCTTTCTCTTATCCCCCTGAATATCTAGAACTAGGCCTACTTCATCACAGAAACTCAACTTTTTTTTTTTTTTTACTAATTAGCCTGCTCCATATGATAGGATCAGGCAAACAGAAGTAGGAAAAACAGATCACAACCAGAAA
This sequence comes from Taxidea taxus jeffersonii, assembly GCA_003697995.1. Lineage (NCBI taxonomy): Eukaryota > Metazoa > Chordata > Mammalia > Carnivora > Mustelidae > Taxidea > Taxidea taxus. The sequence continues at coordinate 17,530 of ML106184.1, read as the reverse complement.
CCTAGGCAGAGGGCTGTGGTGGGACCTTCATTTGGGGCTAGCTGAGGAGTATATCTAAATATCCAGATGGATGTGCTGTCAAAGCCAAGACCTAAAAGGAAATATCTAAAACTTGAATACTGGGGTGCAGTTGAACCCAGAAATGGGTTGGAGGCCCAGAAAAGTCTACTGTTATTGTCTATGCAAATCCAGACATCCAAATAAACAGTATTTCTCAGATTGTTACCCAGACTATTAGATGTTAGTGAACATCCTCTCAGGAGTCTGTGAATTTTCTGTGAACTTCTGAGTTTACTCTATTGATTATGTTGTTACTGTCAAAAAATAACAATGTTGGTACATCCTGGATCATCTTATAACCAAGAACTTCCTTATAATGCAATATCTGAGTGTATATGTGAGTGTACATTTGTTCTGTCACCAAGAGATAATGTAAAGATGCATTATTTAAGGTCACTATTTGGAAAAATACATATGTGTGGGTCTCATTAAGTGGGAAAAGGCCTAATGTTAAAGTGCTGGCAACTAACCCCATCGCCAATATACTCAGGTTACCAATTGTAAGGACAAACTTCTGCCCCTGAAAAGCCTTATTATAATGTGAGGCTTGAGCTGCCTCCGTTGAGATCCTGCTTTGACATTACGAGACCCCTCATGGCGGTGGTGAGCGCGTTGCCTTAATTGTTGTGTGCTAATGATAGGAGAATGGAGGCGGACTTAATGTAGAACAATGCCCCTGAGCCAAGGGCAGGCTAAGTGATATTACAGCACATTGGACTAATGAGGGTTTTGAAGCTGTTAAAATGGAACGATGCAGTGGCAGAACCAAGTTAGCATGCAGAGCAGGCCCGTGGGATCGGGACAGAGAAACTGAGCAGTTGGACCTCAATGTGCTGATGCAGAATTCAGTTATCTTTGTGCCAGTTTGGAACATGCTTTCAAAAGTAGGAACACTAGTCAATAAACAATGATTTTTTTGTAAATGGAATTTTTTTAAAGTAATAATGCACTTGGAAGTGCACGACTAAGCTGATGATCATATCTAAATAACATGACCGTGGTGTACGTGCTAAGGAAGATGTCTTGTGTGATAGTGTTGCAGGCTCAAAATCAAGCAATAGCACAGGACAATTTAAAACACACAATGTCATCTTCAAACTACAAATTCCCAAAACAAGATTTTAGCTTCAGCCAACATCACCAGTCACTGTGAATTAATGTGACTTTTGTTGACACGTTAAGTACTTAGTGTGCATTTGGTTTTACAGATGTGAAGAACTAGAAACATAAGAATTTAGGGATGCCTGTGCGGCTCAGTGAGTTAAAGCCTCTGTCTTCGGCTGGGGTCATGATCCCAGGGTCTTGGGATCCAGCTCTACATTAGGCTCTCTGCTTGGCAGGGAGCCTGCTCCCTGCTCGCTCTCTCTCTGCCTGCCTCTCTGCCTACTTGTGATTTCTGTCTGTCAAATAAACAAATAAAATTTTTAAAAGAAACATAAAAAATTCATACATATAAAAATAACATAATGAAAATAGTATATCATCATAGGATACATTGATTTACTACTTATTTAGTTGAATCAGGTCTAATTGTTTAACACCATCTTCTTCAAATCTTTCCTTTCTTTGTGATTACTGTGATTAACTTCTCTCTTTATTAAGCACAATTTTCAGGAGGTTTTATTTCAATATCACATGGGTGTTATGGGTTGAATTGTATCTCTCCCCATTTCCTACCAAAAGATATGCTGAAGTTCTAAACCTCAGAACCTTAGAATATGACCTTGTTTTGAGATAGGGATTAAAGATATAATTAGTTCTTGTGCCAGTACATGCTGTCTTGGTGATCACAGCTTTGTAGTAAAGCTTGAAATCAGGCAACGTAATGCCCCCAGTTTCGTTTCTCTTTTTCAACATTCCCTTAGCAATTTGGGGTCTCTTCTGGTTCCATACAAATTTTAGGATTGTTTGTTCCAGCTCTTTAAAAAATGCTGGTGGAATTTTGATTGGCATGGCATTGAAAGTACAGATTGTTCTAGGCAGTACAGACATTTTAACAATGTTTATTCTTCCAATCCATGAGCATGGAATGCTTTCCATCTTCTTGTGTCTTCTTCAATTTTTTTCATGTGCGTTCTATAGCCCTTCAAGTACAGATCCTTTACTTCCTTGGTTAGGTTTATTCCCAGGTATCTTATGGTTCTTGGTGCTATAGGAAATGGAATTGATTCTCCAACTTTCCTTTCTGCATTTTCATTGTTAGTATATAAGAAAAGCAACTGATTTTGTACATTGATTTCATATCCCGCCACATTACTGAATTGCCATATGAGTTCTAGTAGTTTCGGGGTGGAGTCTTTAGGGTTTTCCATATAAAGTATCATGTCATCTGTGAAGAGAGAGAGTGTGACTTCTTCTTTGCCAATTTGAATACCTTTTATTTCTTTTTGTTGTCTGATTGCTGTTGCTAGGACTTCTAGTACTAAGTTGAACAACAGTGGTGAGAGTGAGCATCCTTGTCATGTTCCTGATCTCAAAAGGAAGGCTGTCAGCTTTTCCCCATTGAGAATGATATTCACTGTGGGCTTTTCATAGATAGATTTTATGAAGTTGAGGAATGTTCCCTCTATTCCTATACTTTGAAGAGTTTTAATCAGGAACGGATGCTGTATTTTGTCAAATGCTTTTTCTGCATCAATTGAGTAGACCATGTGGTTCTTCTTTCTTCTCTTATTGATTTTTTCTATCACATTGATTGATTTGTGAATGTTGAACCATCCTTGCATCACATGGATAAATCCCACCATGTCATGGTGGATGATCTTTTTAATGTATTGTTGAATCCTATTAGTTAAGATCTTGTTGAGAATCTTAGCATCCATATTAATCAGGGATATTGGACTGAAATTCTCCTTTGGTGGGGTCTGCCTGGTTTGGGGGAATCAGGGGATAATGCTGGCTTCATAAAAAAGAATCTGGGAGCTTTCCTTCTGTTTCTATTGTTTGAAACCACTTCAGGAAAATAGGTATTATTTCTTCTTTGAATGTCTGGTAGAATTCCCCAGGGAATCTGTCAAGTCCTGGGCTCTTGGTTTTTTGGGAGGTTTTTGATCACTATTTCAATCTCGTTACTAGATATTGGTCTATTCAGGTTGTCAAATTCTTCCTGATTCAGTTTTGGAAGTTTATAGGTTTCCAGGAATGCATCCATTTCATCTATGTTGCTTAACTTATTGGCATATAACTGTTGATAATAATTTCTGATGATTGTTTCTATTTCCTTGGCATTAGTCATGATCTCTCCCTTTTCATCCATAACTTTATTAAATTTGGGTCCTCTCTTTTCTTTTGGATTAGTTTGACCATTGGTTTATAGATCTTATTGATTCTTTCAAAAAACCAGCTTCTAGTTTCATTGATGTGTTCTACTGTATCTCTAGTTTCTATCTCATTGATCTCTGCTCTAACAGCACATAGACCAGTGGAACAGAGTAGAGAGCCCAGATATGGGCCCTCAACTCTGTGGTCAAATAATCTTCAACAAAGCAGGAAAAAATATACTGTGGGAAAAAGACAGTCTCTTCAATAAATGGTGCTGGGAAAATTGGACAGCTATGTGTAGAAGGATGAAACCCAACCATTCTCTTACACTATATACAAAGACAAACTCAGAATGGATAAAAGACCTCAATGTGAGGCAGGAATCTATCAAAATCCTAGAGAAGAACAAGGCAGTAACCTCTTTGACATCAGCCACAGCAACTTCTTTCAAGATATGTCTCCAAAGGCAAAGGAAACAAAAGTGAAAATGAACTTTAGGACTTCATCAAGGTCAAAAGCTTCTGCACAGCAAAGGAAACAATCAACAAAACAAAGAGGCAACCCAGAGAATGGAAAAAGATATTCGCAAATGACACTACAAAGGGCTGATATCCAAGATCTACAAAGAACTCCTCAAACTCAACACCCAAAACACAGATAGTCATGTCAAAAAAACTGGGCAGAAGACATGAACAGACACTTCTCCAAAGAAGACATACAAGTAGCTAACAGACACATGAAAGAATGTTCATCATCATTAGCCATCAGGGAAATACAAATCAAAACCATATGGAGATACCACCTTACACTAGTTAGAATGGCCAATATTAACAAGACAGTAAACAACACGTGTTGGAGAGGATGTAGAGAAAGAGGAACCCTTACACTGTTGGTTGGGAATGCAAGTTGGTGCAGCTGCTTTGGAAAACAGTGTGGAGATTCCTTAAGAAATTAAAAATAGAGCTACCCTATGACTCTGCAATTGCACTACTGGGTATTTACCCCAAAGATACAGATGTAGTGAAAAGAAGGGCCATCCGTACCCCAATTTTCACAGCAGCAATGGCCACAGTTGCCAAACTGTGGAAAGAACCAAGATGCCCTTCAATGGGTGAATGGATAAAGAAGATATTGTCCATATATACAATGGAGTATTATGCCTCCATCACAAAGTATGAATACCCAACTTTTGTATCAACATGGATGGGGCTGGAAGAGATTATGCTAAGTAAAATAAGTCAAGCACAGAAAGCCAATTATCATATGGTTTCACTTATTTGTGGAGCATAAGGAATAACATGGAGGATATTGGGAGTTGGGGGAAATCAGAGGAGGAGACAAACCATGAGAGACTGTGGACTCTGAGAAACAAACTGAGGGTTTTGGAGGGGAGGAAAGTAGGGGGTTGGGTGAGCCTGATGGTGGATACTTATGGAGGGCACATATTGGGTGGAGCACTAGGTGTGGTGCATAAACAATGAATTTTGGAACACTGAAAAAAAATAAAATAAAATAAAACTTTTTAAAAAGATATAATTAGTTAAAATGAATGGTTAAATTAAATTAGTTAAAATGTTAGTCATATTGGAGAAGAATGGCATCTTAGGCCCGTATGAATGATGTCCATATAAAAGTGAGAGACACAGGCACACAGACATATGAGGGAAAGATGCCATGTGATGATGGGAGTTGCAGGACCAGATACACCAAGGATTACTAACAAACCACCAGAAACTACAAAGAAGCAAAAAATAATTTTACCCAGAGTATCAAAGGAAGCATGGACCTGCTGATTGATTTTGAATATGTAACCTCCAGAACTATGGGTTAATAAAATTCTATTGTTTTTTAAGCCACTCCATTGTATGATACTTACACCCAGGGGTATTTAAAGCCCATTTATGACAGCTATAGGAAACTGATGCAGCAGGTACTATCGTTTTTGGTTTGGGGTGCTCCTGAGCATGTTTCCAATTAATTAACAAATGAATTGATGTCATGCCAAAAGTGGAAATCTTGAAACACAGAATGTTGTCTCAGTCCTCAAATCATAGCTTAACATTGTCTTTTTGAAAATTTCTTGTTCTCTCTGATCTCCAGCACCTAAAATGCTTCTCACAAATTTTGATATAATCAAGATTTACCACACAAAAAGTTGATCTGTGGCTGCTGTGTGTTCTCCTTCTGAAGTCTGGTGATGTAAGTCCTAAGGAGGTTCTACTGGGGATATTTTCCATTTACTTGCCAAGCAACATTTTTCTTCATAGTTACTAGGTCATTGGCTCAACTTGTTTGAGCATCCTATATTGATTTTCTGTATTTTCTGAAGTGTTTCCAGTACTAGCAATTTTTTTCATATTATCATACTTTGTTCAGTTTAATAGATATTTGGTAAAGGCAGGCTTTTCTCAGGGCATGTATAACAGAAAGCCAGCCCTTAGGAATAAGGTTTTGGGACGCCTGGGTGGCTCAGTTAAGCAGCTGCCTTCAGCTCAGGTCATGATCCCAGCATCCTAGGATTGAGTCCCACATCAGGCTCCTTGCTCAGTGGGGAGCCTGCTTCTCCCTCTTCCTCTGCCTGCCACTCTGCCTGTGCTTACTCTCTCTGACAAATAAATAAATAAAATCTTTTTTTTAAAAAAAGGAATAAGGTTTTGAGGACATTGTAAATGGCATCAGCCTCTTTTCATGTGTCTACCTATTGGGAAGATTTTGGCAGTTACTAGATACTTCAATAGCCTTTAGTTTACTTCAAAAAACAGGAAGTGTTGGGTGTGTGGTAAAGGTAATATCTGTCAGGAAAGGGCTTGGTTCATCAAATAGTCCATTGCTTCTTACTCTAAAATTACATCATTCTGGAGCAAGAACCCTCATTCCAAGCTTTACAAAGCACCCCTTCCTCAGATCAGTTTCATCACTGCCTCCTGAGAGAGACCTGACCATACCTGCAATTGTATGGCAGCCCCTCTGGATGTCAGACATGTGGATAAAATAGCTTCATCTGATGCAGAAGAATTGTAGCTCCTGGGCCTGACAGTGCACCTGCTCTATGGGCATGAGCCCACACTGAGTGTGGATTGCCAGCAGCATGGGCTTCTCCATCTGGCCTTGGCAGGAGAAGTTTATAATACTTGCAAAAATTTGGGGGACAAACCTCAAATGTGTTCCCATTGCTAGAGAAGTTTCTTTATAGCCAGAAAAATGAAGAGAATTCATGTTATTTTAATATGTGATGACACTATGGTCTTCCTAACACTAAGCCTAGAAACCCAAGTCTTAGTCAAGAAGCTGGAACATCTTTACCTAGCAGTTCCTACACTTCTGCAAACCTTTCAATGATATCAGCTGGAAGAGACCAACCATTGTTGCCAACTACAGCCAGAAGGTCTAAGAAGCCTCTGAATAGGGTACTGTCCAGCACCCTGCATGCCCTTCTGGACTAAGAACAAAACCAGCAATAGTGCTAAGTGAAGCCCCTTACAGCTACTAGTGCAGAATTAGCAAAATCAATTGAGCAATACATGTTACCAAATCAAAATGTACAGAGAAAAAAATTACATTGGGTTAGTTCTAGGTTAATTGAAATAGAAAGAGTTCAAAGGTAACAAAGGACAATGAAATAGGAGTGATTCTCTGAGTCAAGAGACAGACAAGTTGCAAAGACTTTTAATGCAAATATTTTGCAATGGCAGGATAGGGCCCATACCTGCCAGAAAAAATTGGAAATGTCCTTCTCTCTTTATAGTCAATTACATTTTTCTGGTTTTAAAGTGTTAATTTTAATTTTAATTTATCATAAAGTCATCTTTTGTTGAGATTTTCAAATTTATTTACATGTATTTGTACATCACAGGTCAAAACTATTTTCCACATGACATAGACTCCTCACTTCCCCTGTAATTTTTGTGTTTTTATTCTGAATTATATTTTCTCTTTTTTAATTATTTATTTATTTATTTGACAGAGATCACAAGTAGGTGGAGAGGCAGGCGAAGAGAGAGAGGAGGAAGCAGGCTCCCTGCCCAGCAGAGAGCCCGATGTGGGGCTCAATCCCAGAACTCCAGGATCATGACCTGAGCTGAAGGCAGAGGCTTTAACCCACTGAGCCACCCAGGTGCCCCTATATTTTCTAATTTACATGTTTTCCCTCTAAATATATTTTCCAGAGAATGGCCTATTATATATATTTTAGAAGCCAAATTTGTAATTATTAGATACATTGCTTTCCTTATCTATTTTTTTATTTAATCATTTGTATTTCAATCCACTATTTTTTTGAGATATTTCACATTCTTTTATTCTTTTTTTTTTCATATTTTGTATTTTTTTTAACTTTATTTAAGCTTTATTTAAACATATAATGTAACCCCACCACCCTCTCCCAACCCCTCTTCCCCCCACGCCCCTCAGTTTGTTTTATGACATTAAGAGTCTCTTTTGGTTTGTCTCCCTCCCGATCCCATCTTCTTTCATTTTTACTTTTCCTACCACCTTAACTCCCACCCGCCTTGCATCTCCACTTCCTCATATCAGGGAGATCATGTGGTAGTTGTCTTTCTCCAGTTGACTTATTTCGCTAAGCATAATACGCTCTAGTTCCATCCATGTCGTCGCAAATGGTAAGATTTCATTTATTTTGATGGCTGCATAGTATTCCATCGTATATATATACCACCTCTTCTTTATCCATTCATCTGTTGATGGACATCTAGGTTCTTTCCATAACTTGGCTATTGTGGACATTGCTGCTATAAACATTCAGGTACACGTGCCCCTTTGGATCACTATGTTTGTATCTTTAGGATAAATACCCAGTAGTGCAATTGCTGGGTCATAAGGTAGCTCTATTTTCAACTTTTTGAGGAACCTCCATGCTGTTTTCCAGAGTGGTTGCACCAGCTTGCATTCCCACCAACAGTGTAGGAGGGTTCCCCTTTCTCCACATCCTCGCCAGCATCTGTCATTTCCTGACTTGTTCATTTTAGCCATTCTGACTGGTGTGAGGTAGTATCTCATTGTGGTTTTGATTTGTATTTCCCTGATGCCCAGTGATGTGGAGCACTTTTTCATGTGTCTGTCAATCCACTATTTTTAAGACCATTGCTTTTGTATATTATGGCACCTAATATTTACAGATTGCTCACTATGTGTTGGGCACTCTTCAAATTGCAAGAGATGGTATAATGAAAAATACAAAATATTACAAAAAATATTGCAAGTCATGAGTGCCAACTTTCCATTCTACTGACATATATTTAGTGCTATGGGAAAACAAAAACATTAGGGAGACTCATAGGGAGTTCCTGATAAAGGGGCTTGACCTTTATAAAAGAGTGTTTAGGGAAAACCTCACTGAGAATGTAATATTTGAGCAACAAGGTAAAGGAGGTAAGAAAGAAAGTAGAAACATATGGATTTCAAGGGGAAGAGCATTTTAAAAGAAGAAAATAGCAACTCCTAAGGCCTTGAAAGGGGCAAGTTGCCGGCATCATCAGGACATGATCAGTGAGCTGATATTTTTAGAATATGTTGATTAGGAAGGTGATCAGTTGGTGGGAGAATTAGACCAAAAGGTAAAAAGGAGTGAGGGGAGATCATTTAATGTCTACTGAACAGACTCTGGCTTTTATTCTTTTTTTTAAATTTTATTTAAGCTTTTTTTTTATTTAAACATATAATGTAACCCCGCCACCTTCTCCCAACCCCTCTCCCCCCCACCCCACTCAGTTTGTTTTATGACATTAAGAGTCTCTTTTGGTTTGTCTCCCTCCTGATCTGGCTTTTATTCTTAATAACAATAACCTGTAGGAGGAAAAGAGAAGAAGCAAAATGTCTACATGGGAGGCTGTCAGTAATCTTGGTGAGAGACCATGGTGACATGGAATAGCCTGGTAGGGAGGAAGGTGACAAACAGTGCTCATATCTTGGGTACATTCTGAAGATCAAGAATATTGATTGAAGGACATGAAATGGGAGTAAAAGGAAAGTCAACAATCAACAAGAATCACACTGATAATACCTTATGACAAAGGTGTTAACTTAGAAATCTGTGACAGAAGGAAAACCTTTAAGACTCATACATTTGGACATTTAAAAACATCTTCTCTATAACTCATGGGTCAAAGAATACAAATAATAGTCATTTTCTTATACTTAGATAAACCCAAACAAAAACAGCATAACAAAATTTATGGGACACTGTCAAAGCAGTATCATGAGGGAAACTAATGTTCATAAATACTTATTTACAAAAGCTCAGGAGCCAGCTTAATAAGTTAGAGAAACAACAGCAACATATTCTTAAAGCAACCAAAGGGAGGAGAATAAAACATAAGAGCATATTTAAAAAGAAGGGGAAAATGAACACAACAGATATCAATGAACCTAAAAGGTGATTCAGTAGTATTAGTAGAATGCTAATAAAATTTTTAAATCTGATGCATGATTAATAAAGAAAAAAAAGACAAAAAGCAAAGAAATAATAGTAGCTTAGGTACATAACTGGACATGTATACAGATTAAAATGGAGAGAAATACTATGGTTAACATTATACCAAAATGTTTTCAAAACTTAGGTGAATGACAAAAATAAATTGAGTTATAGTCTATAAAATACCAATCCTGTAGTCTTCCAAGATATCAATGACATCAACATAAACTGTTCCCAATTAAAATTAGTATAAACCAATGAGCTATGGCTGGATGTAATGCATGATTCTAGAGTAGATTCTATACTGGAAACATCATTGCTATAAAGGGCAAATTATTAATACAAGAGACAAAACTGGAGTATGACTATAGTTTAACTAAAAGTATTATATAAATTTTAATGTCTTTAATTTTATAACTAAACTCTAAGTATTTAAAACATTTAAAAGTAAATAAAAGTTCTTAGAAAACACACATTAACTTTTTTATGGAATGAAGGTACATACTGTATGCAATTTACTCTCAAATGTCTCAAGTTTTGAGTTATTCTATGTATCTATATATAAAAGATTATTTTAAAATGGGGCAAAAGGCCTAAAATTGTCAAATCTGGATTTATGGGAGTTATTTTCACTATTCTTGCAAATTTTCTGTAATTTTGAAATTTCCTATATGTTTGAAATTATTAAAAAAATAAGCAAACAATATACAATGTCTACAGAAAAAGAAATACCGGGACGCCTGGGTGGCTCAGATGGTTAAGTGTCTGCCTTCGGCTCAGGTCATGATCCCAGGGTCCTGGGATCGAGTCCCGCATCAGGCTCCCTGCTCAGCGGAGAGTCTGCTTCTCCCTCTCCCTCCACCTCTCCCCCTACTTGTGCTCTCTCTCTCTCTCTCTCTCTCAAATGAATAAATAAAATATCTAAAATTTTTTTAAAAATTTTTTTTAAAATACCAAGGAATAAATTTAATAAGAGATACACAAACTTACAACATACCTCAATACAATAAAGGTTATACATGACAAACCCACAGTGACCATAATACTCACTGGTGAAATGCTGAAAGTATTACCTCTAAGATCAAGAAAAAGAAAAGGATGTCCACCCTAACCACTTTTATTCAACGTAGTGTTGGAAGTTCTAGCCACAGCAACTAGACAAGGAAAAGACATAAAGTGCATCAAAATCAATAAGAAAGAAATAAAACAGTCACCATTTCCAGATGACATGATACTATAAATAGAAAACCCTAAGAAACTCATCAAAAAACTACTAGTACTAGTAAAACAAATTCAGTAAAGTTGCAGTATACAAAAATAAGAGACAGAAATCTGTTGAATTTCTACATACAAATAATCCACTAGAGAAATTAAGAAAACAATCTTATTTACAATTGCATCAGAAATCATAAAATACCTAGGAATAAACAATCAAAAAGGAGAAAAAGTCATACTCTGAAAATTATAAGGCCTTGATAAAGTAAATTGAAGACTACAGAAATAAAAAAAAAACTATGTCATGCTCATGTATTAGAAGAATTAATATTGTTGAAATATCCATGCTTCCCAAAGCAATCTTCAGAATCAATGCAATCCCTATCAAAATACCAATAGTATTTGTTCTCTGGAAGAAAAAAAAATATATGCCAATAGTATTTTCCACAAAACTAGAACAAAGAATCTTAAAGTTTGTGTGGAACAACTAAAGACTCCAAATAACCAAAGCAATCTTGAGAAAGAAGAAAAGAGCTGGAGGTGTCCCAATCCCAAAATTAGAGAAATCAAAACTGTGTGCTAATGGTACCCAAAAACGGGGCGGAGGAGACACATAGATCAATAGAACATAATAGAGTGCCCAGAAATAAACCCATGCTTATGTGGTCCATTAATCTATGACAAAGAAGGCAAGAATATACAATGAGAAAAAGATAATCTCTTCTAAAAATCGTGTGAGAAAACTAGACAGCTACATCCCAAAGAATAAAACACGACCAATTTTTAAAACCATACATAATAATAAAGCCAAGATGGATTAAAGTTATAAATGTAAGGACTGCAATGCTAAAACCCCTAAAATAAAACATACACAGTAAATACTTGGACATCAGCCTTAGCAATATCTTTCTGAATATCTTTCCCTGGGGGAGAGAAATAAAAGTAAAAATAAACAATAAAACTCAAAAGCTTTTGTACAATGAAAGAAACCATCAATAAAACAAAAAAAGCAGTATAGTAAATGGGAGAAAATATTTGCAAATCATAGATGAAGAATGCATACAACTCAACACCAACCAACAACAAAAAATAATCCAACTGAAAAATGAGAACAGAGGTCTGAATAGACATTTTTCCAAAGAAGACATACAGATGGCCAAATGACATATAAATAGATACTCAAAGTCTCTAGTCATCAGGGAAATGCAAATAGCTAGTACCAAAAAGATAAGAAATAATAAATGTTGGCGAACATGTGGAGAAAAAGGAACCCTCATGCATGTTGGTGGGAATGTAAAATAGTGCAGCCACTATGGAAATCAACATAAAGTTTTCTCCAAATCCAAAAAGAAAAGAAAAGAAAAAGAAATATCATAAAATCCATTAATTCCACTTTTGGATATTTACCTGAAGAAAACAAAAACACTACTTCAAAAAGATACATGCACCCCTATGCTTATTGCAACATAATTTATAATAACAAAGATATGGAAGCTACATAACTGTTTGTCAATAGAGGAATGGATTTTTTAAAATGTCATATGTATACACAATGGGGCATTAATCAGCCAAAGAAAAGAATGAGATCTCATTCATGACAACATGGGTGGACCTAGAGAGTATTATGCTAGATGGAATCAGTGGGGCTGAGAAAATCAAATGTCATATGATTTTACTTATATGTGGAACCTGACAAAAAAAGAAAACAAAACAAAAGAAGGAAAAGTCATAAGCGCAGCCAATTGTATTTGGTTGCCAGAAAGGAGAGGGTAGGGGATCAACAAAACAGATGAAGGGGATGAAGAAACTACAAATTTCTAGTTATAGAATAAATAAGTCATAAGGGTGAAAAGTATAGCATAGGGAATACATTTTAAGAAGGAAGGAAGGAAGGAAGGAAGGAAGGAAGGAAGGAAGGAAGGAAGGAAGGAAGGAAAGAGAAAAAAAAGAAAGGAAGGAAAGAAGGAAGGAAGAAAAGAAAGGGAGAAATAAAGCAATCTGGGTGTTAGGGTAACAGGAAGGACACACTAGCTCCAAACCACATTTCTCTAGTGTGTCATAGTTGTAAACTACATTTATTAGGAAATCTTCATCTTTCAGCTTAAGGTTTTGTTTCCTGTCAAAACAAAATGCTCTTGAAAGAAGTATTCATTCAGTCTGATCTTCATCCTTTGTAGAGCTGATGAATTTCTCAAATCTTTTTCCTGGAATCAGTTTTAATACAATGAGAGGAATTAAATGCTAAGTAGAGAAACGTTCTCATAAGAAGAAAATAATGCAGCAAAGAGGAGGCTAGGAACATGTCACTAATGATTTCAGTTAAGATCAATCCCTCCTGCCACACCCTGTACATACCTGGTTCTGCAACTCTGAAATAGGTGTGGCACCAAGTGTTCTAGGATGAGTCCCGGCAAATACTCTCCCTGAACTCCAGTCAAATTTACTGATCAAAAAACTTGAGTTTAAGCCAAATCCCCTAAAAGGGAAGATTTCACTCACCATGTGGTAAACCCAGTTCCCCACTTTCTCAGCAATTTCTGAAGAGACTGAATGGAAAAAAATATATATTGTATATAATTTCTGAGTGTGTCTAGGAAGAAGGCTACAGGCAGAGTAGGAAGTTAAAGAGGAAGGATGTGTGCTATTTGGTTGTCCGTATCCAGGATGTTAATCTCTTTCTTTGAGCAAATCAAAGTGATTTGACAGTTATAATTTTTTTTATTTTTTTAAAAGATTTTATTTATTTATTTATTTGTCAGAGAGAATGAGCAGGAGCGAGCACAGGCAGACAGAGTGACAGGCAGAGGCAGAGGGAGAAGCAGGCTCCCTACTGAGCAAGGAGCCCGATGTGGGACTCAATCCCAGGATGCTGGGACCATGACCTGAGCCAAAGGCAGCTGCTTAACCAACTGAGCCACCCAGGCGTCCCGACAGTTATAATTTTTAAAAAGGTTATGGCTTAGAACTGAAAACCAGAAAAAAAGTACATTTTTTATTTTTCTGCTTGAATATATAGGTACCTACAATTTTTCTTTTGTTTTCATTTCTGTGTATGTGTGTGTATGTAATTTACAAATTAAGCAATTTTTTAAAAATCTCCCTCTTGTCCAGAGTCACATAACAACAGGAGTCACTAAAGTCACAGAACAATTTTTTTTTATTTGACGGACAGAGATCACAAGAGGTAGAGAGGCAGACAGAGAGAGAGAAGGGGAAGCAGACACCCCACTGAGCAAAGAGCCTGACCAGGGGCTTGATCCCAGGACCCTGAGATCATGATCTGAGTTGAAGGCAGAGGCTTAACACATTGACCCACCCAGGCACCCCATCACAGAAAAATCTTTTTTTTTTTTAAGATTTTTTATTTATTTATTTGACAGACAGAGATCACAAGTAGGCAGAGAGGCATGCAGGGAGAGAGAGAGAGAGAGAGAGGGAAGCAAGCTCCCCGCTGAGCAGAGAGCCTGATGCAGGACTCGTCCCAGGACCCTGAGATCATGACCTGGGCCGAAGGCAGTGGCTTAATCCACTGAGCCACCCAGGCGCCCATCACAAAAGAATCTTGACCTTCAATGGTTGCTCAGGATTCAGAAGCCCACTTGAACTTGCAAGGCCAGGGTGAAAGCCTCATCATTGCATCTTAAACCTGTAGCATTGCAATGAACCCTGGAGAGGTTAGAAGAGGAGCACATAAAAGTGTGACTAGGTGTTGAAAGTACATGATATGCAGTTTCTAGCTCACCAATTTTGACAAAGCATTTCAATCAATCACATTAGCTGTGTTCAAATTTATTATGTTATTGTAATGCTTCAAGCACCAAGACTTCATGAAAATAGTCTAACAATAATAGTCCAATGATATAATGAGCTGTGGCAGTAAATGTTTGTAATTAAATGTATATTTTTATAATCAAAAATTAGCTTACTAAAAGTCACTAAACTTTTAGACTTTCAATAGAAGTCAATGAAAATGGCAAAAAAAGAAAATCAACAAATCTTCTCCACGAAAGCAAGAACACTGGCAAAAAATGGCCAGAAATAACATTCTCAGAATGCTGGAAATTAACCAAAATCTTTCAGAAACCTAGGAAACATTTATGCAAGACAAACAATTAAACCTCAATAGTAACAGCAGGACACATGATGTTTTAATGTGCCCCATTCCTGTCCCACTTTCCCAATTCTGCACTAGCCTGGAAAACTAACAGAAATCATGGTGGACATACTCTGTCAGTCAATGGAGGATAAAGAACACAGCTGGATCTCTTCCAAAACCCCATTTCCAGATTACTGCCAATATTTGAATATTTGATTTGCCTAGTGGTTCCTTGGAAGACACTAAATCACCAGGCTGTCTTTATTTCACCTGATTATCCAACGCAAAGAGGTTTTTCTCTAAGGATGTTTGTCAAAACAATCAGTCAATCCTTTAACATTGTGGATGCTGAATAGCTAACAGTTGGGGTAAACAATAGGATAATCAAAGAACATAAAAAGTAAAGCTGAGGAAAGAGTTGTCCGTAGTGGTTCTGAAAAGCTCCAACAACCTCCAAAGAAGCTAGATAGCCATGTACAGGCCCAAGATTTTGCCCAGAAAAGATTTAAGGATGCCCTTAGCTCTCATCTTGGGCTAACTTTGAGTCTCTACCAAGCAGGAAGTAAAACCTAAAGTAAGGTATCTGGCTGAGTGTGGAAGGTGTGGTCTAACACACATACACACACACACACACACACACACACACACACACACATGCACGCAAAGACTTTTAGAAAAGACTGGAAGATATTTAGGGACAGTTCCGTCCAATCATTAGCTGACCACTAAGCTAACTGAGCAGAATACAGACTTCATAGAGTCATATCATAAAAGTGATAAACTATAACAACAACCAGTAACAATAACAGGCCCTAGGAAAGAGAGAAACTGATTCCAATTCTCACATTATATTATTTAAAATGTCCAATTTTCAATAGAAATTTATGAGACATGCAAAGAAATGAGAAAGTATGGCCCAGACACAAAGAAAAAGGCAACTAATAAAATCTTCCCTGAAGAATTCCATACATTGTGGGAGCCTGAGTGGCATAATCAAATAAGCATCCAACTCTGGGTTTCAGCTCAGGTCATGATCTCAGGGTCATGAGATGAAGTCTTGCATCAGGCTCTGTGCTCAGCACAGAGTTGACTTGAGATTCTGTCCCACTGCCCCTTCCACTCATGCTCCCTCTCTCATTCTTTCACTAAAATAAATAAATCTTTAAAAGATTAAAAAAAAGAACTCCATATATTGGATTTACTAGAAAAACATTAAATCAACTATTTAAATATGTTCAAAAAAACTTTAAAAAAAAACTGAAGAACTACAGTAAAGCATGAAAATAATGTCTCCCAAAATAGAGAACATCATTATAGAAATTATTAAGAACAGATTTAATCAGGCAGAGGATATAACCAGCAACCAAATAACGAAATCACTAATGAAAGAGGAGAGATAACAACCAACACCACAGAAATAGAAACAGTTATAACAAAATACTATCAAAATCTATATGCCAACAAATTGGCAACATAGAAGAAATGGATAAATTCCTAGAAATATATAACCTACCAAAACTAAAGCAGGAAAAAAAAATAGCAAATTTGAATAGACTAATTACCAGCATGAAAATGAATCATTAATCAAAACACTCCCAACAAACAAAAGTCCAGGACCAGATGGCTTCACGTAAATTCTACCAAACATTTAATGAAGAGTTAAAACCTATTCTTCTCAAACTATTCCAAAAAAATAAAAGAGGAAGGAAAACTTCCAAATTCATTCTATGAGGCCAAAATCACCCTGATACCAAAATCATACAAAGACACCACAAAAAAAAAAAAGAGAGAGAGAACTACAGGTATTGTTCAGACCATCTGGGTGGTATATATGACTAAACCCAGTAAAAGCCTTTATATAAATTTTTGAGATTCTGGCAGGCTGGTGTGATATACTAGTGTTGCAGCTACCTAATTCAAGCCTCATAAGTAAGTTCCTTTCCTTACCAAAACTTCCATGGACCAATCTGGAGTGATCTGCCTCTTTCTTAGGTCTCTCCCTGCCCTCTGTGTACAGTGCCAGTTTGTGAACCAACAAATAAAAACACTGAACAAAGTAGGAATAGAAGAGAATATCCTTATCCTGATAAGGGACATCTACAAAAATCCAGAGCTAACATCATGCTTAATGATGAAGGATTGTATTTTTTTTCTTAATATCAGAAACAAGACAAAGATGCCCATTCTTGGTACCTACCCAATACTGTCCTAAAGGAATTCTAGTCACTACAACTAGATTGTAAAGGAATTGTAAAGGAAGAAGAAAATCTATCTCTATTCACAGATGACAAACACTTGTATGTAGAAAATTCTAAGGAATCTACTAAAAAACAATTAGAACTAATAAATGAATTCAACAAAGTTACAGGATACAAAATCAATACACAAAAATCAATTGTATCTCTTTATACTTTCAATTAACAATCAAAATAAAATTAAGAAAACACTTCTATTTATAGTAACATCAA
>ML106183.1:103600-130180 GCA_003697995.1 Taxidea taxus jeffersonii | reverse complement strand
CACAGACCCATGGAAGCTAATGATGAGGGAGGTGATGGCTGTGTTAGTTTCATGGTGGTCATTATTTCACAATGTATACATACAGCAGAACATCACATTGTACACAATAGTTTTGTCAAAAATTAAAAAAAATTAAAAAACAAATGATCAGGAATGGGACCTTTCAGCCAAGTGTTTAGGAAGTCTTTGTGACTTTCCAGGCCCTCAGTACTGTTATGAGGGTACTCTCTTTCGGAGGCATCTTGAAGAAACCTAGCAGCTGTTGATAGCAGCAATTCTAGAATGTTGGACTTATGGAGTACTTAGAGATCAACTCTGCTGCAATGTGCTTATTACTCTATGTAAAAGAACTGAGTTAGCGATGGTTAAGTGGTGTCCCAAAGGTCCTGAAGCAAGTTCAAAGCCAGGACTAGCACTCAGGTCTCCTTATTCCTGCTAATGCATTTAGTACACTATGTCACAACCTTTATGTCCTTAAGCATGTAACCCAGATATAATGGGGAGCCAAAAAACAATCTTCAAATTCTTACCATTACCCCGTGACTTGTAGTAATCCCAAAACTTCTTAAAGATTTCACCCGATTTCCAAGGTATAGGAGGTGAATGTTCTCCTGGCTGCCTTTTAGGAAGGGGCTTTCTAGTGTGCCACAGCTCTCTGCACAAGGCCACAGTTTAACGTCTAACTTAGCCATATTACACAAAATCCACCTAATCATACCAGGTACCTCTTCCCACAGAGTAAAGGAGCTACCTTAACTGCATATTCAATTTTTTTTAATTGGCCTGTAGATATGTCTACTTCTTTCACTGTCAACTTTCATCCAGTAACTCTTTAGAAAAGGAAGGTTGAAATCAACATACTGACTTTCTTCAACATTGCACATCACCGGTGTGCCTATACATTGGGTAGGGTATCAGTATAGATATATTACAGAGATCATTTAGATTTCCTGTTACGTTTGCTAGAGAAGAAACTAAGGCCTAGAGAATGTGCTAGTTATCACTTTAAAAACTGTTTAGTAGTCATGAAAAATAGGATCTTATTTTCAAGATACCTCCTAATTTCTGCAGCCATCGGTTTCCATATCATGGCTTATCAAAAAAAAAAAAAAAAAGAAAAGAAAAGAAAAGAAAAAAGAAACAAACTTATAAGATAAAAAGTCAGGGACGCCAGGGTGCCTTAGTTGGTTAAACTACTAACTTCAGCTCAGGTCATGATCCCAGGGTCCTGGGATAGAGCCCCCATCCAGCTCAACAGGGAGCCTGCTTCTCCCTCTGCCTACTGCTCCCCCTGCTTGCGCTCACTCTCTGAAAAATAAATAAAATCTTTAAAAATATATATATAAAATGTTAAGTGGTAGTTGTTTCTATCTATTTTCTCAAAATCCACAGAAGACCAACGATAGACCCGAATTGTTGCACTCATGGAGTCTTCAATCATTCGGATTATTTTGTGAATATCCACTTAACTGTTTTTCTTCCACATACATCAAACTAAGTCACTAACCACGAGACACAAAACAAAGCCACTTCTCTAGGCAACTTTAGATTTAGGAGGGTTTATTGGGAATTCAATGTACTAGGTATCAGCATCAGATTTGGGAGTATTTGTTGACAATTTCAATGTACTAGATATTATCCTCCGGGCTATACACGGTTACAGAACATGGATGGAACTGGAATGAGAGTAAATTCTAATGTTTTTAAGCGAATAGATATTAGGGTTACATCATTAAAAAAAAAAAAAATACTCCTCCTCCCAGAACTTCCCAAGTCCTTGATTGCAGAAAAGAAAACATGAGACCATGGACTTAACAAATGGATGACTTTATTAAGAGAGAAGGACAAGACTGGTGTTTGCCTCAAATCATCCAGGAAAACAAGCACACAGACATATACATACTTTGGTTTAAAAATTATTCATAATATCAATGTTAAACCTGATATTTAAAGAATCAAATGGGACATAAGTGTAAGAAATAAACCATAAAAATGTAAGTTTGCATAGATGAATTAATGTAGATGTAGAACTGGCATTTAAGGGAGGCATGAGCACTGGAGTGCTGACTGACATGACCACCTCAACCTCCCAAGCACACAGAAGTCACCAGCACCATGTTTCTCGTGTTCTTCAATGAGGTCATGAACAGGAACGACTTGTGCTGTGTGAAGGTGAATGGAAATAGATGATTTCCGTCAGCCTAGCCCAGATGGGTGCGCACATACCCACCAGTACTCAACACCAGTCACCTTTAAGGCATCCACAGAGTGTCCCTCACAGTTTCATTTAATCTCTAAATAGGCATGTGGTTTGAGGTGGCCTCTTTTGTTTTCTGTCCTCAGAAAGACAACTGGATTCCATTAAGGTTCTGTTCAGTTCCATGAAGTAGCTATTTCAAAGCTGCCTTTCCTTCTGGGGCTTGGCAACAAGTTGATAGGCACCTGGGTTAATAGCTCACTCATTTTTTTTTAACATATCCACATTTCAGGTGCCAAAGGACTTCTTACCAAAGAATCCAAAACTTCTTGGGCACTATGAAATTTCTCTCTCAGGAAAGTACTTTTCCGAATTATAAGACAAATGACAGCAATGACAGCACCATCTCTCATTTCCTGAGCAACTTGATTTATATGTACTCATGTAACTCTATAATCCAGCACCTTTTTAAAATATAATGTTGTTCTGGGATGGATTTTTTTAAGGAAAACCCCATTATAGAGAATTCTCATTGTGGAACACCATTTTTATATGCTATCTTCCCTCTGTATCTCCTCATTATTTATAATACTTCATGAAACAAATATTGGACTGCTTTTAAGAGGCAAGTGGAAAATATAGCTACTTCTTAAAAAGGGCATTTGGCTTTCTGTTTATAGCAAGAGCTTAAGTTATAGCCTACCATGATTTCAGGGGCTAATTCAATCAGAAATAAAACAAATTCTGACATCAAAGACCCTCTTACTAAATTTAATAGCTAGAAACTATTTTAGGAATTATGGTCTGAAATTCAGTGCAACAAAAATATAGCCTAAGTATTCAATATGTAATGGTATATTCTCTTAGCTGTCTTTAGCTGCTCTTAGTCCTTGCTCTTTTGTGAAGGACATGTCCCTCAAAACCCCCGTCTTTCGAGTCTCCTGTTCTTTATATATGAACCTCAGCAATGAATAATGGGGCACTAACTAAGATGCACAATTAATTCTGTCCTCATCTGAAATGCTGAAACCAGCACAAGGCTGGCTCACTATGCTATCAAGAGTTATTCAAAAGGAGAAAACCATCCTCTAGTTTGCTGAGAATAAACAACAGCATATGAAATGCATTAGGAACATGTTTCTAGGCAGTATTCACAAATATAGAAGGGAACAACATGGTTTCCAGCACTAGATATTTCCAACAAATCAACACAATTACTTAGATGATTCTGTCAATTTATAGCATCAAACAAAACCTGATAAAAACACTCTGGTGTCTTCCTTACCAGCAAAAGTTTTCCTGGTTAATTTTCTCCTAAAAGTAATAAAATAGAAACACTCTTCATGTCAAAGGAGCTCCCATTTCAAGTAAATGTCTCTGTTTTGTTTGGTTCTCTCTCTCTCTCCTTTTTTTTTCTTTTGGTCAATGGTACGCATTTAAAAACACAAGAGTGCTGGTGAAATCCTCACAAAACAGTAATAATTGACTTCGCTACACAATGCAACCTTTGGAAGTATCTTCTACATACCATATAACAGAAAGACAGTCAACTCTCAATTATGCAGAATAACCTAGAGAATCTGACAAGGGAACTCTCACTCTCCTTCCACCGGCCTGTTTTGGTCATGCCACTGCTCATTTGCAGACTGAGAGGCAACTCAATGAAATGATGTATCCATCAGAATATAGGTCACACATAGCTCAGTGGGGGGAAATCCAGAGTTTCTGATGGCAAGGATGTTTGCGGATCACCTGTGAATTTCAGATCTCAGAGGAGAGCTGACAGTCATTCACATACAGGAAGTACAGTACTCTGACCTTGGTCAGAATCAAACTAACTTAAGGCAATACTGCTCCTTGAGACATTGCTGGCAAAAAGGGCAAACCTCATCAGAAAAGTGACTCTGTAAGAAGTAAAAATTTCCCAGTTTACCCCTTCCTTTTTTACTTCTCTAGAAGTAAATTTCAGCATTTCCAACAATTAAATGGCAGAGCAACAACAGCCTTGACTTTCCCTTTAATAACCCTTATTATCTTCAGGGGTTAAGGAGATCCTTTGACCAGGAATCTGGATGACATTGTGCCCCATGCAGCATTATCAGGACAGTCTCCAGTTGGCTCCCCCTGACCACAGTCCTTGTTACAAGCTAAAGGAGAAAAACAGGATTTTATCAACAGGAAGATAAGCAGTTTTGGCTTTAACACTCACAGTCACCACCATATGTAAGGAGAAAATGGCACCACTTTAGTCACTTCTTTAACCATGAGCAGTAAGTAAGGGACAAAGTACTTTAAAAATCTGTTGTTGTTTTTTTCCTTTTGGCCAAAAGAACAGGTTTTGGTGATTTTATGATTGTTTCTAAAAAGCCTGCATTATAAGAATATGGCACACTACCTACGGTGAAATCAACCTGAACGGTGTTCCCTGTCACAGAAATACTATTTTCTCAAAAGGGAAAAAAGCCTTTCAGTGCCAGTTCTATTCTGTTCTCAGTCCCCTGGAAAGCTGATTACACTGGGGTCTCACTCCCTTATTTAGAGGGAAGATCTTACATCCAGTCACCAGTTACCTTTCAAGAAAACCATCACTGAATCAATCAATGAATAATCAATGAATAATCCTGATATTCCCCGAGGTGATTTTTATACAAAGGCAACACCCATTGAAAATCAAGGCCCTAAAATGTTAACCACAGATGTGGTAAACTGAATGCACCATATTATATAGCAGGTGTTTCCAAAGAACAATTTGGCACAACACAAAAATTAGAGAGTATTTGACAGTATTGAAGAAAAATAATTATCCATTAAAAGTTATTATATTTATACTGAAAAGTCCTGACATCGATGGAAAGATGTGGACAGAGTCAGCAATGAATTTAGTCACCTTCCAGTTCGGCTGCAGACCACAGTCAAGAAGAAAAGGGGAAAATGGGTCCAGTTCACAATTTTCTAGAGTTCAGGGGAACACAAGGCCCAAAGTCACACACCCTGGACTATGTTGATCGAGATCCAAGCGGCCACTGAAAATCTGAAAAGGTTTTCCTCCTGGGAAATATCTATCCATATCTTTCTTTTCTAATTTAGATGTTTTTCTATGATCAAAAACTGTGAAGTCTTTTTTGCAGTTCATTAGTCTGTTGCTGGTTGTTGTAAAGTCACTTGAGACAAAGTAATTCAAAGGTGTACAAAGTCACTTTCTAAAAATCTCAATGTTCTTTTGAAGCATATGTAGCAACTGTCCAGTCTCCTGCAAAATAATTATGTCTAACAATGGTTTCACACTACAAATTTCTTCAACTCAGAACATTTAATCTGACCCTTGCCTGACCTTGCTTCCAGGCAATGAATTACAAAAAGTTAGGCTGGGGGAAGAGGGTAGCCTTATGATAAGGCTCCATAACAGACTGTGCTCATTCAGCAATACCAGTGTTAATGGGGCCTCCGGGGAAAAGAAGTACAAAAACAGATTTCCAAGGCCAGCATATTAGTTTACATCACCATATTAGAGCATAATACACTGTGGGCCTAAAAATTAAATTGCGTGTGGTCCAGTGGTAGAAAGAGGAACACAATGTTTCCATATTTATATAAATATAACAAAGTGAGAAGCAAAGAACACAGTGAAGAATGTTTGGCAGTTCCTTTTAATATAGTTGTTAGTTACTTCTATAGTCAAAGATAATTAATCTTAAAGATAATATAGTCTTAAAGATAATAATATTTGAATGAGAATAAGAGGATTTAACTAATAAGAAGAAAAGAATTACTCTGATACTCTTTAAAAGTGTTTGCTTTACAAAAAAATAAAAATATTTTAAAAGTCTAATTTTTTAAAAACCTAAAAAAAATGTTAACAAATTTTCAATACAGATGTTGAGTCAGGTGTCACAGGGAATTATCACCTCTGGGCACTAAGACAGCTGAAACACTAACATCCAAGGATTAAGTGTTAAGTGGCCTAACATTTTTTTGAATGAAAATATCTCCAGACAGCATTTTACAGTAATAAATATGATTGGCTAGAGCACATAAGAAGCAAGACAAATGCAGAATTCCTAAAGTAAATCTGATCATTGTATGAGATAGAAAAATAAACATTTATGAAATAAAAATATGACAAATGATGTTGCCCATTTGCCTATCAAAATAAAAATACATTGTGTTTTCTTTTCTTACCACAAAAAAAACCAACTTTTTAAAACATGAAACAAAATCACAGGGCAGACAAAGAAAAATACAGCATTAATAGAAGTCAACAAGGCCTAAGTTTTGGATACTGAAAGCACCCTCTAGAATTTGACTAAGGCTAGGACCCCCGGTTCATCCGCCCTTGCCTACTGAAATGAAGATTGCTTCATTCATTTCATCAGGGTCATTCAAAATCCTGTTTGTTTTTCTCTTTCCCCATTTCTTGAAAATGACTCATATTTTAGTGTTTCTTTCTTTCTAGATTATCATTTCCCTAAACTTGACTCTTAGCTACCTTTCACCCAAACTTCCACAATCCAAAAACTTTATGAACTAAAGATCTTTTTCAAAATGAAAGGACCCAAATCCACTCAGAATTCTAAACAGCTTCCTGAATACTGCCTGACTTGAAAGACTATCCGGAAAGATAAGGCAAACAATAGGCAGTTCCCAGTGGGAAAAGAATGGATTAACCACTTTTTCCTCTACTCATCTCCATATTTCTTTCCTGAACAAACACTATACTGGAATGTCAAAAATGTCAGATTCATACAATGAAAAATAATGGAAAGTCAAGCTGAAGGGAAATTTTATAGATATATAGATATGTACATATCTATATGTATACCATGATTGCCATTTATATTAACTAACTAGTATGGGAAAATGAGCATTTCCACAAGGTTAGAAGCTGGACAAAGACTAGGTTTCTCAAAGAAGGCTTTAAAGGTCCTGTACAAAAGAATCCAATGCCATGAATCACTACCGAATATGTGGAGCTAAATACCTGGATAAAGAATCATTTTACCCATTTCAACTTCATGTTGAATTAATCTGACTACTGACTGATAGATAAAATATTTTTTGAGTGGTTGCCAACAAATACCATTGTTTTTTAAGCAAGAGGAAAACTTATCAATCTATGTCCAGAGAGAATGATGGCATTACCACTTACATAAACATCTTTCCAATTCTACTTCCCTTGGCTCTACATGTAAATGTAAAAGAAGAGAAGGGATACAACCCTTTTTTTACTTTTTCACTTTCAGCTGACTTTGCACAGACCTGAGTTATTATTTCATAGAATTAAACTTTTGCCAATAAATACTAATAAATAGCCCAATGCCCAGAGGCCTCATAAAGACTTGCTATTAAGCAGAGGGAAAGTGTCAGAGAATGACATCTGGGTCAATTCTCCTAGGACAGCTTATAAGGATATGCAAAACTGCTATAGTCCTGGTGGTCAACATAACATGTTCCAACTGTTCCAGGTTTTCTTTTTTTTTTTTAATACTTTATGGTTGTGATTTTTTTTTAATTTTCCTGAAGAATACAAAAAGCAAAAGATTCTTCAATATACCATACACTAATGCACGAGAAAAGCTATTTCTTATATTCTTTTATTCTGTATTGCTTCCAGAGATTATGTTTTATTCTGATCATAATCTCCACAAAATTCTAACTGCTAAATAAAGCCTAGTCTCTAGATATCAGTACTCCAAACCTAACAAAAATGACATTTCCTACAGAGCTTTTAGATATTTTATCCCAGGAAGCATATGTAGCAGAGAGGTGGCCAATATTCAGCAGCTAGATTTTCCTGTACTGCCCAAGTGATCAGGAATAACCAAACGTTTTCAATGAATTAAAATTATTTATGGTCAGAACACTTGAAGATAAATGTCAGGAATACAAACACAGGAGGGAAAAAATGAGTGTGGTACGCATTCTGTATCATCCAGTAATGTTTCCTACAGTGAGTCCATTCTCAAGGCAGATTCCTAGGGTTTTACTGCTTATGATGGAAACCTTGGAAAGGAGGAAAAAAGAAGAAACACCATTAAGGAAAAAACCTCGGAAATGCTCTGCTTTCTCCCTGCTCAGGCAAAATCACTTATCTTCACTTCTATGCATGTCTTCTTTGTTCTTGATTGTAAAATATTTACATACAGAGTCGATGTGTTATTTTAGTATTGTGTATCAAATGTATGTCAAAGACAGAAAGACTTATCCTGAAAAGTAGTACATTAATTTGAGGGGAAAAAATCATGAGCTACTTCCAGTTAAGCCAGCCACATTGGAAAGTCCACCAACTGATGGAAATTATAGTGTAGGGGGTTGTTTTGATAATGTCAAACTAATTCCACCTTTTACATAATGTCCTTTGTCTGATCAACACTGTATGAGTGTTCAAATGGAGAAGGTTGGAGTAAGGGGAGCTTTCTAAAAAGATATAAATGCTTGGCAACCTCCTGCCTCCAGAAATTCTCATTTAATTAGTCTGGAGCAGCACCTGTATATTGATATTTTGTGATGACCACAGGGAAAAAAAGAAAGAAGTTTGGGAAGGTACGACCATTAGATTTGTAAAAGGATAATAAAAATATGACTTAAGAAATCTTCAGGGCGCCTTGGTGGCTCAGTGGGTTAAAGCCTCTGCCTTCAGCTCAGGTCAGGATCCCAGGGTCCTGGGATCGAGTCCCGCATTGGGCTCTCTGCTCAGTGGGGAGCCTGTTTCTCTGTCTCTCTCTGCCTATCTCTCTGCCTACTTGTGATCTCTGTCTGTCAAATAAATAAATAAAAGCTTAAAAAAAAAAAAAAGAAATCTTCAAAAGCTGTACCAAATAACAGGTATCAATTTACAGGACCTAATACTTATAAAGACTATTGCAATGTGTTTTCATGTATTTTATTTATATGATTCTGACAACACTGATACTATTAAAATCACTTCCATTTTTAGGTGAGAATATTAATGTAAGAATTACCACCTTTTCATTACTTCATTTTATGAGTATCATAAAAATACACATAAGTGAATGTGTATGCTTGGAAGAACAGCTACATGCAACCATTCTTTTCTTTTTAAAGATTTGGCACAAAAATAAATAAATAAATAAATAAAATAAAGATCTGGTCCAACTTAAGACTTCATATTCTCATTTCCTTTGCCCAGATTTTCTCTTGTGTGACAGAAGTTTTGTGTGAATTGTATATATATATGTGTGTACTTTATTAATTTTAATTTCTTTCCTTTTTTTTAACCTTTTATTAAATTCCAGTTAGTTAACATACAGTGTAATATTAGTCTCAGGTGCACAATATAGTGATTCAACACTTCCCACACAGCCCCTGGTGCTCATCACAAGTACCTCCTTAACCCCAACCCCCTATTCCACCCACTCTCCCTTTGCCCCTCCTTTCTGATAGCCATCACTTTGTCCTCTGCAGTTAAAAGTCTGTTTTCTTGGTTTCTCTCTCTCTTTTTTTTTTTCTTTTCCCTTTGCTCTTTGTTTTGTTCACAGTCACCCTTTAACAATCTGATAAAAGCTACAAATTCTCCCTACAGGAAAATGCACATACGTAGACAATCTGGCATTCAAGTTAGGATGTTTTGTTTTCTGTTTTATCTTTTATATTTTTTAACAAATGAAGAATACTATAATGATCTTTCAAAAGAAAGGATAACTTATTCCACTCTAGCAATCTATAAGACATCATTTGATTTTTCCACTATACCATGAGGATTGTTAAAAAAAAAAAATCCTAACCTTGATCACATATATTTTTCTTACCTTTATGAGAGGATTCTGATTTTGAGAAATGACGTGTGGAATTATGCTGGTTTGGGTTTGTAAAATGAGTGTAATCCAAATCTTCAGCATCTGTCATGATAGGTGGTGGTGGCCTGAAGGAAAGTCAGAATTTAAAGAGATATTCTAATTAGTGGTGACTACAACTCCACCTCTCACTGGAATACATAAAAACATATCAGTAGAAATGCAAAGCCACAATGTGGTAGAATTCTCATCTTAGTTCCTCCCCTGCTGATAAGCCTGAATAAATTATTTTATCTTACTGTTCCTTTGCTTTGATATACATAATTCAATAAAAACAAATATTTTCTGAGCACCCAATATGTAGGAGGCATTGTGCTAAGGACAAGAGAAAAAACATTAATGAGATGTATGACCACTGCCATTGAGAAATTGACTTTGCTTTGGTAGATTTTAAGAAGAAAAAGAAGAAAAAAGGAAAAGACAGAAGGGAAGTAATAAAGTTAAACAAGGAAGAAAGAAAAAGAGAGGGCGAGGGTGGCAGGTCAGGAGGGAGGACAGGAAAAAAGGAGAGGGGAGGGGGAGGACATGGTTCAGCTTATAAAATCTAGAGCAAAGTCCCTCAGTCCACTAGGTGGCAAAGCAGAGCTTAGAGAAGGAAAGGACAGTCACACACTGGCAACTTTTCATGTCAAAAGGAGACAAAATGTAAAAACACTGGGGAATTTTTATTACTCCAAAACTGTAATTATTTTAAAATCATGTGACATAGTTTTGTTTTGTTTTTGTTTTTTTGCAAACACGTGGAATCGATGAAGATGAAGAACAAAATCTCTTTTTTTGGTTGTTTCTCAGAGGTGTATTAAATGCTGCCCTAGAGCATGGAACCAGGAGAAGTAACAGAGTATGTCAAATAAATGAGCACGTTGAAGGACATTGTTTGTAACCATATATGCAATCTGGAAGGCACAAGTATACTGCAGTTCAGAAAGGTATGATGAATTTGGTACAAACGGCTCTGTCATGCAAGAATAAAGACAAGTGACTTTAAATTTCTCCCTCAGTCTCTAAGCAGCAGGTCTCTGGGTGTTTGGAGTCTGCCACAGGTCAGCACAGGATGTAAGCTTGAGGACTGTGCTATGGGCCCTCCTCAGATGATCTCAGTGAACTTTCAGGACCAGTCTGCAGGGCAGCTATCACACACATACTTTAGAATTACATTGGGTTAGATGAGGCAAATGATCTGTCCAAGCTCACACAGTTGTTAAATGGCAGGGGTGGGGCTCAAACTCGACTCTTCTTCAAAATCAGTGTGCTCTTCACTACACTCCGCTGTGCTACACGTGTATTTTTATCAGCAGCAGTATCTGCATTTAAGACTATACACACACACACATATGTATCTTATACTTTCAAATGGTATTTGGCTTATATTTTTATATTTTCATGCTTTTGTTCTACATATATAACTAATATATAATATAATGTGAGCATAAAAATGATACGGTATTTTTTATTTTTCACTTTGAACTACCTGTTTTCAAATACTAGAAATTAAACAGTGTTTTTCTTTCATTATTGACTAACATTTTTAACATGTACTTTAAAAAGTAGTGTTAGGAGTTAGCAGGAAGAGTTAAGACAAATTATCAGACTCTAGAATTAAGAAACTCAACTTCAAAAAGAAGGTAGTTCAAGAAGTAACTTGGGCCTAAGAAAACAGTATTGGTAATCAGGATGGCAGAGCCTCATCTTCACTGCCTCCATTAAACTCTCCTATTAGGTGATCAAAACCCAGAAAACAAAAGCCAAGTGGGATTCTCAAAACAAAACAAAACAAAAAACACAGCAAACAAAAACCCATGATTACTGCCTCACCATCAACTCATCAAGGAAAAGGATGCTAACGTGTGAAACAATACAGAGAACTTCCAGGAATCCACTAGGGTCTCCACGGGCTAAACAAATCAACCTAGAATGCTCTCAGGTTTTTTCTTCATATCCTGTCTGCTTAGTTTTCTGGTGTTTGTTGTTGTTAGGATTTTAGAGAGGAACAGAACACATGCACACAAGCAGGGGAAGGGCAGAAGGAAAGGGAGAGACAGAGTCTCAAACAGACTCCCCACTCTGTGCAGAACCAAGAGTCCATGGCTTAACTGACTGAGCAGCCCAGGCACCCTATGTCTGCCCACTTTTTTATTACGCATCAAACAAATCTTGGCTTATGGCTTCCAGTAGTACTATCAAGCTATTTGTTGAACTGGAGACAGCTGTTGTAAAGCTAAGGATATTCATATCCAAAATCAGAAAAAGCTTGCTAACCACTAGTCTGTTTCATAATTTTGGAAGTACTAGGAATACCTGTTTCCTATTGTTCTCACAAAATAATTCAAATGTTTTAAGTCAGCAACACAGCCAAATACCTTTCAGAATTCACTCAAAAATTTCTTCAGGTGCCTGGGTGGCTCAGCCTGTTAAGAGTCCAACTCTTGGTTTTGCCTCAGGTTATGATGACAGGGTCCTGGGATCAAGTCCCACATAAGGCTCCCTGCTCAGCAAAGTCTGCTTCTCCCTCCCTTTCTCTCTCTCTCCCCACCCATACCCCCATTCATGCTCTCTCTTTCAAATAAATAAAGTTAAATTAAATAAGTCATTTCTTTAAGAGGCCCTCCAAGATGCCCAGACTAGGCTATCTCCTAATTCTCTTATAATACCATGTACTTTTCATCCAAAGCATTTAACATGGTAATAGTTATTTATACTATTGTTTAGATGATATATTTCATGAGAACAAGAAACAGTTCTTTCTTGTTAACTGCTGCTTACTCTAACCATGGGCAATTACTAGGACACTCAACAAATATCTGATGAATGACTAAGAAGAGATAAATATATTTCATACTCATAAGAATGCTATAGGAACTAAATGAGATTTTTAAAGTGCTTATGTTTTTCTAAGGGAAGAATCCAAATAAAATACCAGGAGTATGATGAGTATAAAATCTTACACTTAAAAGATTTTGGAACTTGGTTGAAACTTTTCTCAGTAATAAAGTGTCTAAATTAAGTCAGATCGCCAACTGACTTTGCATTTCCTTAGAGAGGGCAGAAAATCTTGTAATGGGCAAAGAAACTGATTTTGGACCATGAATGTTACAAGCTCTCCATGACAATTTGTTTTCCCTCTACTACTATTATCACTTCACTGAAGTAAACTTCTAGACCTAGGATGCTCCATGATTTTCAATCCTTAAATCCATCTCTTTCTGTATAAACAGATAAGTAAATCCACCATACTTAAATGTGACAGATGAATGGATAAAGAAGATGTGGTATATATATACGATGGAATACTATGCAGCCATCAAAAGAAATGAAATCTTACCATTTGCGACGACATGGATGGAACTAGAGCGTATTATGCTTAGCGAAATAAGTCAAGTGAAAGAAAATGTGAAAGAGGAAACCACAGACTAACCAGAAAGCATATATTCTAATATTAGTTGTACAAGATCTTTGGTAATAGGCTTACTTTTTAACTCTGAAATAAAAATTTCATAAAATTCTCATTTTTATTTTGTCACCTATATCTAGATCTGTATCTATACATATGATCTTTCTATAACTGACACTTAAAGACAAATGTTTCCTTCAAGCCAAAAAAAGACTTTAGTTCTACCAGTCATAGGTCACTTTCACTCATTTAAAATAGCTATTTTTAATGCTGGATCGTTTGTTTATTCATCTTCAATATGCCAAATACTTTTAAAGTAACTTATATTTCAGAAACTTGTTTATAACTTTAATACATCTTTTTAAATAGACATTCCAGACTGGTCTATCATATCTAATGTCAAAATTATTAGTGTTTAAAGGGCCCCCAAATTTGGGAGACTACAGAAAAACTCAAAAGATGATTTTAATTCAATTGACTAGAGAAAACATAATAAACTACACCTATTTACCTAATGAGAAGACATTAACTACTTCTTATTTTACTTGGATATTGCAGGGATGAAAATAAAGTCTGCCTTAAAAAAACTTCTGACTGCTAGAGAGAGGGGAATATGGAGAGGGTGGTTGGGTAATGGACATTGGGAAGAGTATGTGCAATGGTGAGTGCTATGAAGTGTATAAGCTTGATGACTGACAGACCCGTACCCCTGGGGCAAATAATACATTATATGTTAATTTAAAAAATTAAAAAAAAAAGAAACAAACCTTTGGCATGTGCTTACTTAAAAGATACAAGAAGAACTAAATTTAAACAACTGATAGAATATACTACTGTTGCCCAAGGAGCCTTACAAACCTGATGTAGTTTTCTGAAGGATATTATCTTTTAAAAGCTCATGGGTTTTAAAAATAGAATACATTTTTTTAATTAAATTTATTTTTTTTATTTAAACATATAATGTAACCCCCCCCAGCCTCTCCCAACCCCCCTCCCCCCAACCCCTCATTTTGTTTTATGACATTAAGAGCATTTTTTTTTTTTTTAAGTAGGTGGGTGTGGAGCCAACATAGGGCTTGAACTCATGACCCTGAGATGAAGACCTGAGCTGAGATCAATAGTCAGATGTTTAACTGACTGAGAGACCCAGACATCCCAAAACAATTTGGCCTTTTAAGGACACTAAACATATTCACTTTTAGGTCAAAAAGTCAGGCAGCTTAAGTGTGGGCAATGAGTAGCAACAGCAGTGTATATTTTTCAATGTGATAAAAGTTAATACATATATTAATAATTAGGACCAATATTCAAAGTTTTAAAAGAATTTTCAAAATGTGAAATTTAGTGTTAATTCTGTCTTTTTGTATATAATATTCTTTCTATTCCAATCAAGTTTTGTTTTGAAAAGCCACAGGAAACAATAAAGGCCAAAAAGAACAAAAAAAGGTTGCTTCCTCAGAGACTTAAATATTGCTAACTTGAGGTAGGAGGTAGAAAGACAGCAACTGCTCCATGAACTATGACCCAAGGCTGTTTGAGAGAAGTCCAAAAGTACATCTACCATAGCCACAGCTATCTGATCGAGTGGGATTTAGAATAGTCTGCCATGTCTCAAGTAAGTGCCAAGACTTTGAGACTCATGCAGAAATGAACTTAAGCATGTGTAAATGTCAAGCACACACCAGTGTGACCTTGAAACTCAGTAAAACTTTAAAACCTGAGATTTTACTGGGAAATTGTTTAAGTTCATCCCTTCTTAGCTGAGGGCTGTGAATCCAAAGGAAAGAACTGGTCCTAACAAAAAAAACACATCATTCTTTATACTCCCTAATTTCTGTAAAATTATGATTTTCCCAATTTGACTTGATCGACCCAGTTTAAGAATGGAAACAAAGTTTGAGAATAACTCTGCAAGACTTAATACCACCTCACAACTGCCAATTTCTGGATCTCCTCTCCAAAGAACACTCTTCTCAGACAATCCATATCTCCTTACTCACCCCAAAGTCAAGTCCCTCACTCCCCTTTTCAGGTGACATCTTACCGTGCTGGCCTGTCATTCTTAGAACGGTGAGGGTCATCACTCTCTTTCGACTTTGAGTGTGCCGATTTAGTTGTTTTTGTCTAAGGATAGGAAAAAAGAAAAAGAAAAAAGAAAAAAAAAGAGAAGAGAAAAGAAAGGAAAAGAAAAGAAAAGAAAAAGAGAAAACATACATATAGAAAACAGCAAATGGTAAGATTGTTAGGTTTAGAAAATACTTAAATCATATCAAACTACAGCAATTTCAAGTTACTTATGTTCACATGAACAACAGTAAGATATTTTTACATACGGTCACTCAGATAAAAATACTTCCTTCTTCACAGTTGAGCTAACAAAGAATCGGAGTAAATCCTGGGCAATTATTTGTAGCTTAAATATAGCAGAAGCATTTGGGAGCCCTTCTACTAAAATGAAATACATTTGTTAGGAAAATCCTGAATTACTAAGAGGGCAAAAGAAGGAGAGACCTATACATAATGAATAATGCTTTCATTTGTTTTTAGAGTGACAACTGAATAACTGAGCAACAGGAAACAGTAGAGCAATGCTGTTATCATGGTTTCTATGTCCTCTTTTTCCTCCTAATCCGTGCTGAAACCGAGACAGAACCAGAGACCCAAGGGAGTAATTTGTTCGAGAGACAGAGGACAGTGCTAAACATCATGGCATGGATACATACCGGAGCTGAATACTCTCAGGCCTAGTAAAAACTCCCTCTCTGAAAAACCTTTACCTTGGGAATTCTTCCTCCCTGCAACTCTGCTGTTCTTCTACTCTGCTTTCTTCAGCCAGCTTGACCTTGTATCTGTTAGCGGTCTACATTGTCCTGTTTGCCCTCCTACATTATACAGTATTATGAGGAAACCCTAAGTTTGCCCTTCCCTGTTAGGTGCAGAGCGGTGCACTGCACACAGTAACTACTGAGTGATGTCTGTGAACCTGGACCTGCAACTACCATGAACAACAATGACATTACTTTACAGCAGAAGAAATGGCAGTCACTATTCTCTCTAGTGTTCCTGACTGATGAGGGGAAGACGATAATCCAAGCTCATGCCAGACGGTTCCTACACTCTGACCTAAGCCGTGGTTGCCGATGGTATCTGTGGGTTTGCCACAGATCAAGTTATGTCAGAGGAAAGAAACATTATGGGTACATGATCACAGATGGACACTATAAGCACACATAGAAAGCAGAGAAAGAAAAAGAAAAGGCCACTGGGGAAATAGGAAAGCATGAAAAAATACTACATTCTCCTGTAAGGTAAACTAAGGTTGCTTATGACCAGAAGCACCTGCACCTCAACTGATCTTAAAATCAATGGAATGAGTTTTCAATCTTAGCAGTAATCTTTTCACAGTTACTTTGAAGAATTAAGTTTCTTTGTAATGAAGTCACTTTTACAAATTATATCCACATATGCAATACAGATAATTTGCAAACCCTAAATACAGTTGCAGAACTTACCCTAAAAGTAGAGTCTCCGGGGCACCTAGGTGGCTCAGTGGGTTAAGCCGCTGCCTTCGGCTCGGGTCATGATCTCAGGGTCCTGGGATCAAGTCCCACATTGGGTTCTCTGTTCAGCGGGGAGCCTGCTTCCCCCCGCCCCCCACCTGCCTCTCTGCCTACTTGTGATCTCTCTATCTGTCAAATAAATAAATAAAATCTTAAAAAAAAAAAAAAAGTAGAGTCTCTGTTACAAAAATCAGAGAAACAATAAACAGAACTTACCTTCCAATCAGGGTCATGCTTCCTTTTGTCCAAAGATGATTTCTCCCGCTCCCTGGCCTTCTTGTAAGCTTTCTTTTCTTCAGCCATGAGAAGTCTAGCGATTTCCTAAACAAAATCCAGTCAATACCATTGACTGCAGAGTTGTGGGCAAAAACTACTGGGATATTTCTAAAGAGTACTGGCCAAATGAATATGAACTCACCTCATCCTGGGCTACTTGAGCTGCTCTCATGTCCACCTGGGTAGCCTATGGTATAGAAATACACAAAATTGAGTTACTTAATTAGAATCTGTGTTGTTCATTTTAAAAAATCTTCCATATGACTTATTTCGCTAAGCATAATACGCTCTAGTTCCATCCATGTCAACTGGAGAAAGATAACTATCACATGATCTTCCTGATATGAGGAAGTGGAGATGCAACGGGGGTGGGAGTTAAGGTGGTAGGAAAAGTAAAAATGAAACAAGATGGGATCGGGAGGGAGACAAACCAAAAGAGACTCTTAATGTCATAAAAAAAACTGAGGGGGGTGGGGGGGAGAGGGGTTGGGAGAGGGTGGTGGGGTTACATTATATGTTTAAATAAAGCTTATATATATAAAAAAAAATCTTCCATAAAAATAAACTGGTATTTCAAACCAGCTGTAATCAACATCCCTGAAGTTTAGTTAGTATACTTTCACCAGTCAGAACAGGGGCTATTTTTATCAAATTCCACACCAGATTAATAAAGGACTATCAGAACTCAATGAAAGAGAGACAGGGATATGGAATTCTGTTGCTAATGTTTACTCAGTAAGTAAAACTGAACAATCTATTCCCATTGTCTTGATTTTTCCATCCATAAAAAAGGTACCAGCTTCTCAACTCATAGAGGTTCATTATGCCTATTACATAATCTCAAGAATGATTCAATTCAAGAAAACCTAGTGATTATCACCTCAAGTTCTACGTGAAAATTTACTCACCAAAATTTCTTCTTCTTGCAGTTTTCTGGCAATTTCAGCATCGTACCATTCCTGATCTCTGTGAGCCACTCGTGAGGGAGTAGAGACAGCTTCTTTCATCCCTCTTGGCTTCATTCCTAGAAAAACTCAATGTAATAAGGCAACTGCATTTGTTTTCTGAAAAGGTGCAAAAGTTAAAGTTCTTCTTTAGTATCTAACACTGACAACGCTGCCACCACTACAGAATTCCGTGTAGGGTGCATGTGAAATAATTTTTTCCCCTAGGTACGGAAGCAGCAATGCAGATTATCCACACAATGAAACAGTTACCCACACAAAATCGCCAGGCAAAAACTCCCCTTTCAAATAGTTTCTTCAACAGCAGAAAATCGCACAATGAACTGTAAGTGAGGCTTTTGCAAAAATAGCAAGTGAAAAAAAGGTGAAGTCACTGAAATTAAAAAAAAAAAAACAGAGTAAGGAGAGTTAGAGAATCGCTAAGGAGTCAAGAGGCTAAGGAGTCAAGACTGGAGGAAATGAGGGTCTTCCTTCTATTTAACTCAGCCTTGCATACTTTACTTCAGGGGGAACAGAGACAGTATCACTGGGGAGCTATGTGACAGTACCTGTGAGCCCACAAGTGGCTCTACCATAGTTTCCGCTCTGATGGTCAACAAACCCACTTGCTTTAGATCCTTCCTGTAGCTTTGATTAGTTCAATGTTGTTGCTAAATTTTAGGGAAGATATAACATAAGGGAAATACCAGAGAACAAAATGAATGACCTTGATTTCTACTCCTCTGAGGGAAAAGGAACATGGGGGACTGATGGGGAATTTTAGCATTTTACTTTGAAATGTTATAAACAACATATAATCCTTTTATAACTTTTAATAAAGTGGTAACTGCTAATGTTTATTTCAAAATTGCAGATATTTCCCTTTTTGTATCCTGTATTAATTACAATTATTTAACAATGTAAATGTATTGTATACAGAAGTAATAACAATTTTTAGTGCCATGAACATGATTAACCATCTGGAATAGTGACTTCCAGTAAATGGACCACTGAAAGGAGAAAGCAAATTTACTAACTGTCTACTTCTTGGTATCAGTGGTTGTCAACTCTAGCTATCTATATTAAACTCACCTGGGATGCTTTAAATAAACATAAAAATAAACATAAAAATAAACATTTTTATTTAAATTTATTTAAATAAAATAATAAATTTATTTAAATTTAAATAAACATAAAAATCTTTGACTCAGACTTCAAGGATTCTAACTTAAGTAGCCTGGATGAGATGGCCATCGGCAGTTTGGTTGTTTTAAACCCTAATAGTTGATGTTTCCTTGAAAATGGCATTGAAACTATCAGTTTACTATATTATATCCATCAAAATAACCATACATTAAAATAATTTTTATCAAAATGCCTCACTACACTTGACAAAAAATAAAGAAAAAATACAATTAAATTCTGGGCACATGAAGAAATTTAAATTATCTGGAGAAGTCTCTCTTTGTAGAGCTTTACACCTAGCTTTGTGGTAAATCCACAAGCCATATATTCATCTATCTTCCCCACAAATACAGACTATTATTAAACCTGGATTTCTTAACTTCAGGCCTATTAGCACCTGTTTACCTAGAATACAGATTTCATTTTCAATTTCCCATCATCTCTAGAACTACTGAATCTTACATTGCTGGACTAGGCTGGGCTGGGCTGGCTTTAAACCAGATTTCTGAGTGGTCTGGGATAGTCAGGAAACAGAGAGATATTCCTAAGAGTGAACCATATTTAAATGAAATATAAACCTCCCTGAGTTATCATTAGTCTGGTCATAACTGGAAAACAGTATTTCAGGGAAAATAAATGAAATTAGACAGGGAGCTGGAATTGGACAAAGTTAGTGGAAAAGAGGTTGTGATACTATTCTCCTATCTATAAGAAACTAACACTTCTCTAAGCAGCTCAAAGGCTCACTGAGTCTCACAGGAAAGATTACAGTTAGGCCTTGTTCCTTCCATTTTGCCACCAGGGAAAGAAACAACACAGTGGGATGTGTTCAGATTTCAACACACTAAACCCTCTCCAGTCTTACTCTACACCACAGAATTCACTAAGAAAACATTTTGTTTTAGTATCTTTCAAAGACACTTAGAAGACATTCAAATGAAATAGTCAAATGAACAAACTTAATTGGTTTGACAAGGTGGTAAGACTGTCACTCCCAGGCAGTTTAAAAGAAAATGATACACAGGTCAATGGAACAGAATAGAGAGCCCAGAAATAAATCTGTGCATATATGTTCGATTAATCTATGACAAAGAAGCCAAGAATAAACAATGGGGAAAATACAGTCTCTTCAATAAGTGGTATGGGTAAAACTGGACAGCTACATGCAAAAGAATGAAACTGGATTTATACTGTAAAAAAATAACTCAAGTGGGGGTGGCTGGGTGGCTCAGTGGGTTAAAGCCTCTGCCTTCGGTTTGGGTCACGATCCCAGGGTCCTGGGATCGAGCCCCAATCCGAGCCCCGCATCGGGCTCTCTGCTCAGCCGGGAGCCTGCTTCCTCCTCTCTCTCTCTCTGCCTGCCTCTCTGCCTACTTGTGATCTCTCTCTGTCAAATAAATAAATAAAATCCCCCCCAAAAAAAAAAAGCTCAAGTGGATTACAGACCTGAACATAAGACCTGAAACCATAAAACTCTTAGAAGAAAACATAAGCTCTTAGAAATGATGTTTGTTTTTTTTTTAATTTGACACCAAAAGTAAAAGCAACAAGACCAAACTAAACAACTGGAACTACGTCAGACTGAAATGCTTCTACACAGCAAAGGAGACCATTAACAAAATGAAAAAACAACCTATGGAATGGGAGAAAATATTTACAAATTTGGTAAGAAGTTACTTTCCAAAATCTATGAAGAACTCATCCAACTCAATAGGAAAAAACAATCTGCCTTAAAAATAGGCAGACGTTCTGAATAAGTATTTTTCCAAAGACATACAGATGGCTAACAGGTACATGAAAAGGTACTCCACATCATTAATCATCAGGGAAATGCAAATCAAAACCACAATGAAATTTCACTTCGCCCCTGTTAGAATGGCTATTATCAAAAAGACAAGAAATAATGAGTGTTGGTGAGGATGAGGAGAAAAGGGAACACTTGCGCACTGTTGGTGAGAATGTAAACTGGAACAGCCACTATGGAAAACAGTACGGAGGTTCCTCAAAAAATTAAAAATAGGACTACCATGTGATCCAATAAATTCCATTTTTGGATATTTTTCTGAAATAAAAAAAAAAACACTAACTCAAAAAGATATATGTGCCTCCATGTTCACTGTAGCATTATTTACAAAAGCTAAGAATGGGAACAACCTAAGGGTCCATCAACATATGAACAGATAAAGAAAATATGGTATATATACAATGGAATATTATTCAGTTACAAGAAAGAACATCTAGCCATTTGCAACATGGAAGGACCCTGACAGCATTATGCTAAGTGAACTAAGTCAGCCAGAGAGAAACAAATACGTTATGACCTCACTTTATAGAGAATCATAAAAAAATAAAATAAAATAAGAAAAGCACTCATAGATACATAGAACAGACTGGGAGTTGCCAGAGGCAGAGAGTAAGGAGTGGGAAAAATGGTTGAAGGGGGTCAAAAGGTACAAACTTCCAGTTATAAAATAAGTAACCATGGTTTAACTATTGGTAACAACACTGTACTGCATATTTGAAAGGTGTTATAGAATACATTTTTTTAGAGAGCACATCTTAAAAGTTCTCATCATAAGAAAAAAATTTGTGCCTGCATATGGTGATGAATGTTAACCAGACTTATGAACATTTTACAATATACACAAATACCAAATCATTTCACTGTACACCTAAAACTAATATAGTATTAATTTGTTATAGTATTAGTTAACTATACCTCAATATAAATGAATGCATGAATGAATGAACAGAATAGTTAATGAGTAAGTATTTGAGGTAGTATCTCTCTAAGTCTCAAATATCTAGTGGAGAAACAGTTTATTTGAACTATTGATATGTCATTGGAATTTACATGTCTCACAAGCAAAAAAATCTCAATATTAGATTTCTGGCAGGACTGGTGACTACATGCAGTATGCTCGGTACCAGAAGTAAAAAGAGCTTTTTTAAGTATATAAGACGAACTTCAGATACTACATTGGAAGTCTGTACATTTCATTATAGAAAATGGAGACGCTTTAAAAATGTTAAAAGCACAGTTAATTGAAGGAAATTAACAGAATGGCTGCTCTTATCTCAGAAGCCTTAACAATCCAAAAACTAGCTTCCAAAAGATCAGGTGAGGGCTGCCTGGGTGACTCAGTCAGTTAAGTAGCTGCCTTCAGCTCAGGTCATGATCCCAGGGTCCTGGAATCAAGCCCCGAGTTGGGCGCCTTGCTCAGTGGAGAGTTGGCTTCTCCCTTTGCCCCCACCCCCTCTGCTCTCCTGCTCTTTCTCACTCTCAAATAAATAAATAAACTCTTAAAAAAAAAAAGGATCAGGTGTGCCATACTTAATGACTACACATTCTTTTATTTTTTCTTTGACAGAGAGAGAGAGAGGGAGGAGGGGAGAGAGAATCCTGAGCAGGCTCCACACTCAGTGCAGAGCCCGATAGGAGACTTACTCTCATGACCCTAAGATCATGACTGCAGCCGAAATCAAGAGTTGGACATTTAACTGACTGAGCCACCCAAGTGCCCCAGCACATTCAATTCTTAATCTAATTCTTGCTCGTCTTCTTTTGTTCATCATTCTCCAGTTTAGGACACAAGAACCTCCCCCAACAAACACAAATAAAGCTTACCTATAAATTCTCACACAATAAGCTAAAATTATTAGAAGTACTAATACTGAAGACACATTTATCCCAAATTTTGGATAAGGTAAGATGAGGACTGACAGATTCTTAAATATCATGCAAGAATATTTTTTTAATAAGCCAGTCTGAGGCTTAGGGAATGTCCATAAATGTCTTATGGTCCTGAGAGGCTGGAAGTTAACATGCAGGAAGTAATAAGCTGTCATAACTTAAAAGCTCATTAGAGAATTTACCCTCAAAGGAGATAGGGTTTTAAAGTCCTTTACAAAGTTAACTAATCTTATATTTAATTTAGCAATTGTATTTTGCATTCCTTTTTCAACTGACTATGCAAATTCTGTTAGAACTAGCTCTTTGTCATCCTGGTAGTTTCTTCATTACTAACTTAAATAAAACTTTGGCCTATTGTAACAACTTTAAGAACTGTGTTTTACAAAAACAAGAATAGACACCAGTATTTAATAACTGCATTTTAATGTAATCTTCTATTCTAGGGGACCACAAAATCAAATACCTCAAGTCTCTAGGAAGGTAAAATTTGTAAAGTTGAGTACAGAATGACAGATCAGCAGCTACGCTGTAGCCATTTTAGTACCTGCCTAGCCACATTGTTTTTTAAACCACTGCGGGGGGGGGGGGGGGGGGGGGGCCGCGGTGGGTAGCAGGGAAGAGGGAGTTTACCCACAATTCCAGTAGAAGTGTTGTGAATCAGTGTTTCATTTCATATTAGTTTTACCTTTCTTAAGCCTGTTTAAGAAAGCCTCAAGTATAATGAAAAGCCGTAAAGATCAACTGGCTCTCAAAACATACTTAAAAAGCAGAATCATAGAATCAGAAATGTAGAGATAGGAGCCATGTTACAATTCCAACACACCTTTCTACATTTGGATATAGATAGCATAACTTATTTTAGAGAGATCATATCACTGCCTCCTCTACTCCCACATAGCTCTTTGTTCAAAGTATATATAATTTGTAATTGTTTACATTTATTCTACTTTCTAGCTTGACTTATACCTCTGGGGCTCAGATCCAAGCATATATCTCAGAACATAAAGCCTGAGGCAGGAATATTTTCAGCAGATACTCAATGTGGTTGCTGAACTGAAGTTTCATTTTCTTTATGACCAACTCTTTTAATAGCTTAAATGACTAACATCATAGGAAGAGATAACATGATAGAAGAAACCTACCAAATCAACACAAATCTGCAACCTAGAAACCAGTTCCAGACCCAGAAAAAGTGGTTGGCTGGGCAGTGAGAAGGAAGAAAATAAGAACAGATGCCTCCATGGAACTCCCCAGTAACCCTCGTGTCTCTGTAAAACTTTAGGAAGAGTAAAACAGAATGAGGGAGAGGAGTATGGCCTAATTATGACTGATAGTGGTACAGCCACAAGGAAAACATCACCACAGCAGTTTCCAGATAAGAACAGAGAAAACCATTACCGTGTCAGTGAAGGATGTCAGAGCCTCAAAGATGCCAGAAAATTTGAGGCTCAAGTCTAACATTCACCTCATTCCAAATAAACCCCAAGAACATACCCAATACTGACATTTCAGAACACCAAGTGCAGCCTTAGAGTTGAAGATGGTTACAGCTTAGAAAGGAACTTAAGGCAATGGTCTTCCAACTTTAAACAAATCTACACCACCAGGAGAAACTACAGAAATGATCACATGAGATCCAGAAAGCTGCCTCTTTAGGAAACAGCCCAGCTGATTCTGACAAAAATAGCCCAAGGCCCACAATTAGAAATATGCTGTGATAACAGACTGCCTATTCAATCTCTCACTTTACAAATGGGAAAGATGAGACCAAGAGAAGCTGGTACTTCCAGCCTCATTGGTTTTCTAGTTAGGCAAATACTAAGAAGACAGCGTTAATACCTGTGACTTACAACCAGAAATTCAGGAGCTTTGATTTGGTATCTGATTCTCCACTATACGGTCTTGGCAAATGAAGAACTGTATCTGGGATGGGCACCTCCACTGCAATCTGGGGCTAAACGACCTTTGTAAGGAACTGGTGAATTTTCTTAGAAGGCAGTAGGAGAAAGGTACAATTATTTTTCCTCTTACTATAAACTTGATTTTAAGTAGATACCTTTTACAATATTTGGCTCGAGGATTTATTTTTTTTTCCAGGATTTATTTTAAAGCCATGAGTATAAACTAAAGAGAAAGAACAGGATGGTTAAGATGCTTATTTAATACATTCGCTCATATACATATACATGATACCAGGACTTTCAAGGTGACTGTCCTTTATTACCTGTGTCATGGAGCTGGAGCTGTTCCTCACTCTCTGAGAAGGGAGGAGTCCTGGGCCTGTGTTTCCTTTGTCTGTGCTCACCTTGCCCATGGTCCCTCCCATATACAGCTTCCTTGCAATGAAGCCCTGCCTTCTGTGAAGACTTGGGTGAAAGCTGGTCTTGGTGTCTGGACTGCTTTTCCCAATTCCAAGTTCGATGGATACTGTTAGCCTCCCCATCATCAAATCCAGTACTCAGAAACACCTCCCCACTGATCTTGGGAAGTGGAGGTCTCCGAAGTTTCTCATGATCACACTGTTTCCTTTCACGATGCTCAGTGTCAATTTGGGAATTGGCCCTCACTTTGCCCAAGCTATAGGATGACAGACATTTCCCTGATGAACAATGATCTTCTAGTTCTTCCAACTTCTTCACTGGATGTTTGGGTTTCTTGTTCCTTTGCTTCACAGTGTTTCCATCACTTTGGAGTCTACATGACCTTGAGACTCCAGAACCCAATTCCCTTGCCCTCCTTGACTGTGGCTGGTCTGAGTGGAAGTGGGGGGATGTGAAAAATAGAAATGCAGGTTAACTTAATGAGAGTATGAACTCACTATGCAGGAAAGACAGGGCCCAAGTTTAATGTATTTTAAAATGGAGAAGACTACTTCTTCAACTTAACTGAAAACAGGGGACAGGAATTTATTGGAATGGTCCATGCATACATGAAGGATTCTGGGTACTCAGTCAAAAACATAAAAGACTAAAATAAAATTATGTGAAATAAATCTGAAAGACGAGCTTGATTATGACTAGGGAGTTAGTATAGTACTTTGATATTTGCCAATAACAAAAACCACAGCCATTAAATGTTAAATTCTACTTATAAAACCAATTTGGAACTACTATGGGGAGAAAATAGGGGTTGAGAGAGTCTTATAAAACAGAAAACAACTGGGAGCACCTGAGTGGCACAGTGGGTTAAAGCCTCTGCCTTCGGCTCAGGTCATGATCTCAGGGTCCTGGGATCGAGCCCCGCATCTGGCTTTCTGCTCAGCAGGGAGCCTGCTTCCTCCTGTCTCTCTGCCTACCTCTCTGCCTACTTGTGATCTCTGTCTGTCAAATAAATAAATAAAATCTTCAAAAAAAATAATATAAAACAGAAAACAACTAAGCCTGGTGATAACTAAACATTCCAGGAAGAGACTTTCAAATATTCTTATTGGAAATGACAATAAATCTCTATCAGAATGTTGCTAGTTTCCATTTCATTTGGAGAAATGACCCAGATTTTAGTATTTCCCTACTCTCTCCCAAC
>ML106183.1:29110-103200 GCA_003697995.1 Taxidea taxus jeffersonii | reverse complement strand
CATTCAGTTCAAAGTGGAAGAGGATGGAATAGACAATTTTAAGTGAGTAAATGACCCTGTTATCTTTAGACAACTCTGCTCCCAAACTTCCTTAACTTTGCCAGAGGAAAAATTAAAAAGGGATGCCATAACAGAATACAGGAAAGGAGTCACTTCCATCCCTGCATTCATTTCAAAAAATGAGTCGATGCTGTATTCTTTGTATAAAAATACAGTGTGTGCTAACTATACAAGTCCCTAAATGTAACACAAAATAGCACATAGGTGCTTTTGTTAGATCTCACTGAGGCAGGAGCATACTATGAAAATAAAGGAAAGATATTACTGTGCACTTTGCAAGGCATATTTAACATTTTCTAAGACTCTTAATACATTCTGCAATAAAAAGACATCCTAATTTCACAGAAAACTGCTAAATTAGCTAAGATACCTTTCCTATTGAAATTACCCACTTGATGAATTGCATTTGAAAGAGCCACCCCAATTTGATGGGGTGGAGAGGAAATAATGAACTATATATTTTCTTAATTTTTAGGGGTTTTGTTTCTTTGTTTGTTATTGTTAATCAAATAAAGGAACAGAGGAAGGGGAGATACACGCTAAATG
Organism: Taxidea taxus jeffersonii; assembly: GCA_003697995.1. Classification (NCBI taxonomy): domain Eukaryota; kingdom Metazoa; phylum Chordata; class Mammalia; order Carnivora; family Mustelidae; genus Taxidea; species Taxidea taxus. The sequence continues at coordinate 102,594 of ML106183.1, read as the reverse complement.
TATCATTGATGCCATGAGGGTTCTCAAAAACTTAGTCATTTCCTCTTGAATTTTCCAGAAGAAAAGGAAATCTGCTTCAAAGATGACATCTAAATTAAAAGCTGTCTTCCAAAAAGTTTACAAAATTATCTGCAGAACTTTTGATTAAATTTATTTTTTACATAAAAGTGAAAGAGAACAATTATTCTCTATGATAGAGGTATCTACTCTTTTACCAAACTATTATTTTAAGTATATCTTAACAATTGAGAAAGAATCAATTGACTACTGCTGTGAATTATTAATATAATATTGACTCGCTACTTAAATGATGACCACACCTGGGAAACAATGGTTTAGTGTTAATACCAGTGTTCCCACAGAGAATTGCATGAATGAAGTCTGCCTTCCAGCCCCCCAAAACAAGAAGGGCTTTGTTTCTCACATGGATATGTGAGATTATGATTGTTTTGTTGTTGTTTTTAACTCTTTCTAAAAAGTTAACTAATATTAGTACTGCTACTTTAGGTAAGTGTGCTCCAAGAATTAGAACAGCGCTGTCATTATGTTTTCACAGAGTTGACAGGAAAAAATATATGTTGTCTAGTTCACTTGTGATATCTTTAAACCTGGGAAAGAAAAAAGACTGAGGTGGGGGAATCTGTTTGAATCCTTTGAAACACTACCCAGGTTAAGGACTGAGACTTGTATATTTCCTGAGACTAGGTTATTTGGCAAATATAATTAACTTACTTATAGCTAATGCATATATATTTATATGCACACATACATATATATATAAACATTTGTGTGCTTCCATGTTTGTCTTTCAAAGTAAATGATTTTTGTAGATACGCAAGATATTGTTGTATGCACATAATACTGATATATGCATAAACAGTAGTACTTTAGAGTTTAAGTCCTCACCAAAATTACATTATTTGATCTTCTCAACATCCATGTGAAGGATTTATTTTTAAAGTCTCCATTTTATCAATGAGAAAAAGGCTTACTGTAATTACAGTAGATAACTTTCCAACACTACAATTGTTCTATGGAAGGGATGGAACTTGAACTAAGGTCTTGTGACTCCAAAAACCTGATTTAAAAAAAGAATATGATTCAGATACCTATGATACAGGTATGGCTTTGAAGGAAAAACATGGATTCACAAATGAACAAGACATAGCATTTCAGCTGATATAAATCTGACATATGTTTTAGATAATTTCAAATTTGCAGAAAATCTACAAATGATCATTTTTAAGATTTAAGCTTAAGAAAATAAAAGCTAAAAAGAAAACCACTTCTATAATGATCTACTTTAATTATTATGTAATTAAGACAAAAATCATAGTATACATAAAGACAGAGAAGTACGATTAAATAATATCCCCCTATGTGTTGGGAAAAGATCACTGCAAAGGAACAAGAATTACACTTTACACTTTGTGCATATAAGCTGAATTATCATGTGGTTTCTATGGAACTCAACTTGGTCCAACTCAAAGGCAAATGAATGAGGATCACACATGTTCCGCAAACTATAAACTTGTAGCAACAACACAGTTGAAGAGGAATTCTAATATTTATATGCATATGCTCACGAGGCCACAACTGCACGATTTTTTTTTTTTAACTTTAAGGTGTCCCTGAAAAACCAGTGAATTCTTAACATAGTCTCCTGCCCTAGAGGATGACAGCACTCTGGTTAAATCAACCAGATTTGAGTCCTGACTGAAATTAGTCAAAGATTTTATTTTTTTTACATTTTTTAAATTTTATTATTATTATTTTTTTAGTCAAAGGGTTTAATAGAGGAAGGCCAAAATTAATACTTTAGTATACTTAATTACTTGCCATCCTAATGTTTTTATAGACTTAATAGTTTTAAATGGTTGTTTTTATTTGCAGTGAACATGATTCCAGAGCAGAAATAAAAAACAAATGAAAAATGAAAAACACCAGAGCACATTTCTAAGCTTTTAATTAAAACTCAAGAATAAACTCTTTACCTTCTGGTCTCTAGCACAGAAATATATGGCAAATTTCTTTTTCTTCTTAAATGATGTAATACATGATTTCATTAGAAAAACCAGCATAAGGACAATGGCTATCAAAAAAGAGCTGAGCATTTTACATATGGAAGAAGAGCACAAACAATAAATAATCAACCTGCTTATTAACTGCAGTAGACCTGAGCTCTACTGATAACAATAAATTTAGAGCACGACTGGGTAAGATTGTACTCAACTATAATAATCCTAGCATCTACATATGCATTCCTTTCATTCTACCCATCAAAGACAAATACCTACTTCTCCTTTCCAATGAAATTACAGAGAAGTATTGATAATTAGCTCACAAGGGCCTTGGGGATCATTGACTTTAATATCTTTATTCTCTAGGAGATGCTTTAGGTTTTACTTACTTGTTAACCTAAGTCTGGTCTCCAAGCTGAACTACAAAAAATACTGATACTAGAATTATAAGAAATGTCTTTCCTTTGACAGATCTTTAAAGTAGATGGAACAATACTTGCAAATACTCGTTTCCCAACACACTTTTAAGATAAAGAATCACCAGCACCACAATTGCCACCACAATGCCATTGCCACCACTACACTGCAAAAGCAGGCACTAGAGAAGAGAATTTCAGAAGGGACTTCTCGTCCTCAGGAATTTTTCTGTATGGTAGTTAAACAGAAAGGAAGTATCAAGGACAAATAATGAACACAGTGTCTTAGAATTTAATTTTGTCATCAGCACACATACTCATTGGCCTATGTTTGAATAGGCAAGAGGCACAGAAAGAAGCTTTGTTACCCAACTGATGTATGACGTATCATCTTCATTATCCGTGGCACTCTGCTGCTTCGGACATTCTGCCCACACTCCTTGAGAAAGGCCAAGCCCAGAGACTCACCCCATTTTCTACACCCCAGTTTATATGCTTAGAACGTAGTACAGCATTCCAAGTAGCTACAGCACAACAGAATGCATGTCAAATCTTACAAAACCACAGTTGTTTTAACAGCCATAAAAACAGCTCTGATCATTCAACTAAGGAACAGATGAATTCATTAGATTCAGAGAGGATCTGACCACAAATCCACACAGCCCCTGCGGTCATTTTACAGATTAATTTAAAGGAGTGTCTTATGGTTGAGTCTAAGGACAGAGTTAATTATATTGTTACCTCCATTTTAGTAATAGTAACTATCTCCATAAACATTGTTACCTCCATTTTCGTAATAGTAACTATCTCCATAAACACTGGATCCAGAGGATTCTGGAAAGTGTTTCTTCCGCTTTTTCTCTTCCTGTAACTCCTTCTCTTGCAACAGGCGAGCTATGTCCTGCAAGTACAGACAGAATGCTAATCAGTATTACGAGAATGAACAAACCTTTTACAGTGGAACAGATTCCACCCAGTAGCCCTACAAGCCAGTGGTTTGATATTCCACTGCCAAGCTTTTGTGGGCTCTGTCCATAGCTTTCCAAACTTTCAGGTATTAAGCTCATGCTATTAAAATGCCATCCATAATTGCTCAACAGGAGTGGTGCACAATCCAGATGAACAAGAAAGGCTTTTCCTTTTTTTTTTTTTTTTTAGCTAAATTTAAATCTAATTCAATCTGGAGACATACAAACCTAGTTCTCCTAAAGCTGATTATACAATAGAATTTTTAAGATACTTATTTGTGGGTCCTTATTCCAAGCTGATGATTCAGTAAGTCTGGATGGAGAAGAGTGTAGTAATCTATGAAACTTTATAAAAATTGTGTGTATAATTTAATTTTAAAATTTATAAAAGAAATCTTCAGTTGACTCTGATTTAGCTTTGCATTAGAGTACCACTGTCGTAACTGAAGAAGAGAAAATGGTATTCTTTGTGTCTCCCCCGTGCTTCATCTCCAGGCAAGTTTTTAGCAGTTACTGAGTGATAAATAATATTCACTCAGTATTGACCCTGAGTGAATGACCCTGAGTACTGACCCTGCCCCTAAATGATTACCATCATCACCTGAAAACAAAGGTATGTGCAAATAATTACAATACAATTAAATCATAAATGCCTTAATAAGAGGGTAAAAGTATCAATGCGAGTATAAAAGAGGCAAGTCTTAATTCTGCTTAAGTTAACTTGTACAAGTCTTTGTATTTGTGTTAGGTTTTGAATAAAGAACTGGATTCCAATAGGCAAAGTAAGGAGGGAGAACAACCTCGGAAAAAAATATGAATGCTGTAGTGGGAACAACCAACAGTCCATTAGAACACAGGAGGTGGGGTATTACAGAGAAAGGTGAGGTTAAAAAACAGTCTGAGACTGGATCACAGGCTTCCTTACACACAATCTCAACACGTCTGGAGTCCACACTGTTAAGGGAGGAAGGCTTACTAAACATTTGAGCTAGTAAGTGACAGTGTTCTGAATCTGAAGCTTATTTCTATGAAAGGCCCACAAAACAGCATATAAACTTTGTTCCATGTACACTTTTTTGGAAAGAAGGTCCCTAGGTGTTGCCAGATTCTTACAAACCAAACAAATACGCAACAGCATTCACTCATGAAAAATTACAATCCCAGGTACTTTGAGGTGCCCACTTTATATTTATAATAGGGAATATAAGAAGTACTTAGATGTTGATATAAATTTTGAAGCAAGAATTCATTACTACTCTGCCTTTTGCAATTTTCTAAATAAGTCAAAATGAAGAATATACTAAGATTGAAAGGCAAACTTCAAAAAAATTCATCTGAATGAATGAATTATTTTCATGTCAGTGTAGAAACATTATGGATGCGGCAGCTAGGTAAATCAGCAATGATTATTCGCATACTCAGCTTTTAATGTTCATTAAAATGGCCTTACAAATCTGACCTTATGTTAAATGAATACCTATATTCAAACTTACGAATATATTATTATATACTGTGTTTAATGGATTTCTATGCTGGAAGGGTCTCATAAATTTTGTGCAAGATATACATAACTTTCTACCAATCAACTACTTGATTGTCTCTATATATATGGTCATGTATACACAAACACATACATACATATCTATAGATGTACATACATATTTATATCTACATAGTCTATATATACATATACATATCTATTTATACACACACATTACACACATTTCTAGTCAGTCTTAAAGTCCAATGTCTTGATTCCCTAATGTATCATTTTAATAAGTCTGTTACCAGATATAGCCCCTGTGCCAGGCTCATCGTATTTGGTGTCTTATAAAGTAATACATCAATCAGTTCAAGAGAGAGAGAAGTAGGACAGATAACTTGCTCTCCCAAAGCTAGTATTATTATAGCAGAGTTTCCTAAATCCCTATACTTATTGCAAAATAGGAAGAAAATGCAAAATTTCCCTGAGTTATCATGTTTACTAAGCACCTAACACTACAAATGGTTTGCTTTACAGGAAACAAGAAATTTCCCTTGCTGTAATGGAGTAAAAATATAAGGGAAAATTACCAGGTCCAATTGCCAGCAGAAATGATTAAGTTAAACTATGCTTTAGAGACCTTATACTTGCTTTCCCACTATTGAATTTTGTCTTAATGAATACACAGTAATAAGCCAGGTTCTCAGTGTGAAGAACCACGAAAGAAATGAGGTTGATGCTGCTTCTTGACTCGCATTATCTAGTCAAAGAAAGCGCTTTTCATCAAGGAAAATAACAGTTATGGACCTTAGCACCCAAACCTGTTGTTCTTCTAAGCTCTCAACTCTTTTTTGAGTAAGCTTCGACTGGGTGAGAGGGAAGGTGGCCCAGCCTTGATGAGGGAAAGGATCAGGGCCTCACTGGCAAGTGACTGCTGTGTGAAGAGCTGCAGCTTTGCCCAAGTGCATGCCCCTCCCCACTTTCCAGCATTACTGTGCCCTGCCTTCAGGGAGGTGATTTCAGGAGAAAGAACTTCCCCTGAAACAAACTGAAGATGACAATTAGTCACAATGCTGTGTGCAGCTTAGTCACCTGTGACATAAACAACCTCCTTGGTCCTCCTCAGCTTCCTTCCTGTTAAAGGCTGGTCTAGAAGAGCATTTCCAAAGCTGTTTCTGAGAACACCAGTCTCTAAAGGTTCTCCAGAAAACACAAGGCACTGAGTAGAAAGCATGTATTACATCTAACTCTTTAAAATGCACCTTCACCTACTTTAAAACTTTGGTAAAAGAAACCTGTTATCTTCCTATAACCTAAATATACTCAAACTTATTTTGAGAAAGAAGCCTTTAACATAAAAAGCATAAACCTTGCGGATTTACTGTTTCACAAAATATAACTCGATAAAACAAACCTAAAAGAACTTATAAGCCCTTCTGAAGTCAGTTTCAATTATTTTTTAATTAACCATATTAATCAGGTAGGCTTAATTTGCACTAATGAGTCAAAAAAACCCCAAACACTCCATAATTAGATGATTTCCTGGTAAATACATTAACTGGAATGAAAATTCACCACTATATCCAAATCTTGAAAATGTGAAACTGTGAGCATAAGACAAAACATAATTAAGGATCTCTAGATGCTAGGAAAAAAGCCATTTTAATAAAAGCATAGTTCTTTTATAACAAAATTCACATTTTATTTAAGTTGAAATAAACTATACAAAATAGATTTTCCTCACCAAAAATAACAGCAGTATTTTTTGTATTATTCCTAGATAAACCACAAAACACTTATTTTTGTAGGTTTTCCAGGTTTTGTTTATAAATCAAGACAAGGCAGTGGATATAGTCATGGAATAAGACAGAGGAAAACAGACAAATCAGTTGTCAGTATGCATGGCCTCTGATCCTGCCTTAACCATGAACAGAGGTGTTTAACATATACCTGCTAAAAAGCTGATGAAGACTAAAAATACAGTTTTACTAATTGCCTTCAATAGGCTAGACATTCTCCTACAGACCTGTAGAAAAACAGCATATATGGCCAATATTCTCAAAGTTCTTACCTATTAAGTTTTAGAAGCAAAATGATTAGCATAATTTAAGACATGCAAAGGTGAGTGCCCTAAGAGAAGCATTATCACAAACAAGGTGCAGTGGAGCCCAGAGAAGCCTAACACATCTTTCCCAAGTAGATGACAAATTACTAAATCATTGGGGCACTTGGGTGGCTCAGTGAGTTGAGTGTTCAACTCTTGATTTGGGCTCAGGTAATGATCTCCAAGTCCTGAGATTGAGCCCTGCAAGCTCTACGCTCAGTGGGGAGTCTGCTTGGGGCTCTCCCTCTCCCTTCCCACTGCCCCTCCCCCGTTTGTATTCTGTCTCTCTCTCTCAAATAAATATGTATTTTTTATTAAATTACTAAACTATTATGTTGGATTCCTTAGGCTATTTTGTTGGTTTATATGACTTTATATTGGCATCACTTCTCCCTGAAAGCTTCCACTTCTATTCCTCAATGGTAGTGGGTTTCAAACTGAGGAAATCTTTGGCATAAAATCAACTGAGGAAATCTAAAAATGTGATTGTCAAATGACCAGTGGAAAGGAAAAAAAAAGAAAAAAGAAAACCATTCCATTATATTGCTACACTTCTTTACCAACTAGCAATTATCATCTAATTCAGTAGGGAACTCGTAATCTTCAGAGGGTGTAAGACCGGGAAACAACATACCAATTCTATGAAGTAAAAACATCCGTATGACCAAGATAAGAGAGAAGAATTTTCTCAACTAAAAACCTTCCACTCACTCCCCCTTTTCTGGGCATATATGTATAATCTTATTTTTAAAGTGCCAAAACATAGGGCTTTTTTTTTTAAGTAGCTAAAATATACTGCTATTTGAGCTATGCTCTAAATATTACCAACTTACATAAATACTCTTTTAGAACATGAAATTCTAATCACTTTAATAATGTTATGAAAAAGTATCATGGTTCACACAAGATTAATTTTTAATGTATATTGGTTACTAAGTCTGTCTCTGAACAGTTCGTATTATAAATGGTTTCAAACTGTTGGACTAGTGCCACAGACTTTTCATAACATGGTCACGCTAAGGTTTACTTAAGCAAACAAACAAAAAGTTTTGCCCTAAAATAGTTGCACATTAACATATATTTGGACCTAGGTTCAAAAGACACATATGTATATCTATAGATACACACACATAAACACACACATATGCTTAAGAGTTTTATTTAAAAATAACTTCAATCAACCAAACACACATTCCTTAGCTTTATGAAATGACAAATGCTTATGTTGTAACCAAAGAGAATGATCCCAATGGAATTAGCTCACTTTTCTTAGTTTCTTAGTTACAAACTCATGCAGTCCAGTATTCCTGAAGGCTACAACCCTGCTTCAAAAGGGGCCTAGAGAAAAATGCAACTACTATGGTGACACTATGTAAAAAAGTTTAAAAAAGAAGAAAGGGGGAAAGGAAAGAAGGGAGGAAAGGAGGAAGGACAGGAGCAAAAAAGAAAGAGAAGGGGGAAAGTAGGGGAGAAGCAGGAGGGGGAGGCTATAATACTGGTAAGAATACTAATTCCCCTTTCTTTCATTCCTTCTTTTTTTTTTTTTTTAAACTTTTGTACATCTGTCTTCCTGCATGGAAATGTTATTTTCCTTACATCTGTGTTCTGTTAAAAAGCACAATAAAATTATACCAAAACAAAGCCAGATATGGTAATTCACCCACATGGAGTTGTGTAACTTCTCATCTACAATGTTGTTCAGGAAAAATACTCTGCCCCGAGAGGAAAGAGGCCTTGGATCCTACATCTGGTTGTTTGCGGGGTTATAAACTACTGAAGATAGTTGACCCCAATAATCTCTGAAAATGAGATCTGGATGAAAATCAGAGAGGAATTTTCCACAGCCCTGCTATTCAGTAAGAACTTACTAGCTAAGCAGACTCCACAAGGAAATAGAAGAGCATAGACAGAGAAAAAATTAAAAAAGAATTAGGACAGTTCATGAGTAACAGGCAATGTTTTTTTAAGAGTTGGGCAGAAAAACTTCCACTATTATCCCATCTCAGTCTGTCTCCTCTGCGAGGCACAGGGACGAAAATAAACAAATATACATTAGCATACATCTTTCAATAACAAGCTTTACTACTGCACATTTTATTCATTTAATATTAATAACATGCCAGTCAGCTGACACTCCTTTTTTTTTGGTAAGAGAACATCTCGGCATGGTAGGCATCTTCTAATCTAAGGCATCAGCTGGAAAATCAAAGAGGCTGAATGGAGTATTTAAGGCTAGTCTTAAGAAATCTCCCCAACTGGATTTCTCCTTTAATCTCTCCACTGCACTGGGGAATGCGGGCATCAGAGCAGGTAAAGCAGCACTGGAAGGCAAGCTAGCTGGGAGGCCTATTAAGGCAAAGAGATGCTTGAAGATTGCTCAGATCACACCAGACTGGAATACACTTAAGCCTGTTTATTCTCCCTCTTTCTAATTTAACACACATCTCTTTTTATAAGAGAAATTTCTGTTATAAAGGCCAAATGGTGTGGAAACAACTGGCAAGAAAGTAAAAAAGAAAGAGAAATTATTAACTTACTATGTCCCAGAGGCCTTACATACATGATCTCACTTAAACCTCACAACAGCCCTCCAGAGTATGGATCCTCCAGACCATTATCATGGCTTTTCCAATTTGGAACCTGAGTTCCACATGGTGAAGTGAGATTCTAAAAGTCACGGCTAAAAGTTAAAGAGCTAAGATTCAGACCCAGAGCATTCTAACTCTAAAGTTTACACGTTTTCTGTCGTGTCACTGGATATCTGTGTCAGAAGTGATCAGTCAGGGAACCTGAACTGTACAGACATTTCTCTGGCATCTTATTATAGCTGGGGGCGACTCACTGTTTTCTTCAAGTCTTAGTTTTTTCATCTGAAAAAGAGTTAATTACTAAACTGCTTACTTTATCTAGTATTACCACAGGACTATTTATTGTGATCGCTGTTTAGATTCTACATGGCTAAATAAAATGTTTTGGTTTCTCTCTTTCCTAATTTTCCTGAATGGGGGGGGTGGGGAGAATCACAGGACACCAGTAGCATTTATAAGAAGCCAACTTCATTACTCTTATTTTTTAAATAGAAGCTTTCCTGTTTAGAAAATATAATCACTTCTTTCAGTTCCCAGTTTCATCCCCAAAGCAAAGTCTTGACTATAGAGAAGTAACACATCCTGTAATAAGAAAGAGTTCCTGTGTTGATAACAGGAAGGATAAAAAGCAATTCCTAATTCTTACTTGCAGTTCTGATGATCATAAAATCATTGTTTGTTTCTTAAAGAAACAGCTAAATACACACATACCAAGTGTCTCATGCTCACCCGGTATAGAACAAGGAGTCTTACGGGAACAAGGATGGCTCTGTGGGAGCAGCAGTATATGCAGGCTAGTTTACTGATGGCCCTTATCCCACCTATTTAACAGGGTGATCACATGTGCTGGTACCCAGGACAGGCCCCGTTTATGTAATTATTAATAGTGCCCCCTTTTAGCCCAGAAAAGTAGTGGAGTATATATACAATAAATCATATGACCATTCTACTCTTAAAATTATAAATCATTTTCTCCCTTAACATAATCTTAATCTGTGCCTAAGAACAGCACAGTTGGTTTCAAACAAGGCAGAGAATCAATATACACTGAAAAGGAATTGTCTGTAAGAAATGCTAAAAGCCCAACACAAAGTCAAGTAACCATTAACTGCAAATTTAAGTCTTCTTACCAATAAAACGCTATTGGTACTTTTAGTCATTTTTCAGCTGGAAAAACAATACAATTTAAAAATACCTACAGAATCAAATGGATGGGTTAGTTCTTTGAGGCAGCACTCATGGGAGGGTGAAGCCACGAACAACGTAGAGTGACAATAACAGTGGCTCCCAGCTTCTCCCAATGACACCCCCTGACTCATGTTCAGCCTGCACTCAAATCTGCTTTCTCTCTCTCTCTCTCTCTCTAAGACTGTAGGAATAGTTCATAGACATACAGTCTGTACTGGGTCAAATAGTGTCCCCCACAAATTCATTTTTACCAAGAACCTCAGAAGAGGACCTTATTCTGAAAAAGGGTCTTCACAGATGTAATTAGTTAAGAGAAGATCATACTGGACTAGGGCAGGTCCTCAATCCAATGACTGGTTCCCTTATAAGAAAACAAGAAGACACAAAGATACAAGGAAGAAGGCTATGTGACAATAGAGGCAGAGACTAAAGGGATGCAGCGACACATCAAGGAATGCCAATGACTCCTGACGGAGCCACCAGAAGCTAGGAAGAGGCAAAGACGCATCTTTCCCAGAAAGTAGCAGGGTCCCACCAAAACCCTGATTTTGGATTTCTGGCCTCTAGAACTGTGAGAGAATATATTCCTGCTGCCTTAAGCCACCAAGTTTCTGGTAATTTGTTAAAGCAGTCCTATGAAACTAATTCACACCTTAGGTTGAATTATCTTTTTTAAGACTTCACTTGGGTTATCAAGGGGCAATAAACGGTGGTCCATGGAAGGCAATACCTGGACTATGCACCCCCAAAGCTGAGAGCTCTGCTGCCCATCCAGCAACTCTATCCTGAGCCTGTGAATATTGAAAGCAGACCTTCCTCTGCGCTGGGATGGAGGGGTGTTATCTAAGTTGTACCTCATCCTTCTTCTCCTGAATGCGTCGTCTCTCTGCCTCGATAGCCAGCTTCTCCTGGATTTCCTGAGCAATTTCACAGTCTTGTTGTTCACTAGAAAACAAAGGTGAAAATAGTATGAATAAAGAAAATAAGGCATGATTTTTCCTAAAAATAACATAATTTACTAATACTTTGTGCCCATGCACACTTTTTATTTTACTTAAACCTCACAAGAGTGATGCAAAGAGGTTGATATTACTCATCTTACAGACAAAAAAGCTGGGGCCCAGAGCAGTGAAATGATTTCCTAAGATCAGAGAAAGTAAGTGGCAGAACTAGAATCCAATCCACAGACACTACAATGGAAAGTCCCATGCTTTTTCTACATTCCTAAATCACCTCACCATACTGGGGCGACTACAGAGAAGCATGTTTTCTCAAGAACATGTAAAGGAGACACAGACTATGAGATTAATGTCCACAAATATCCAAATACAGATATGGAACACATAGAAAAAACTTGGGAGAGAGCCACTAAATGTCACTATGATCACCTAGAGGTGCTGGTATGACTTTAAAAATGATTTCTATAAATTTTTAAATTAGATGTATTTTTCAGCTTCACTAATACTTCAAATTCCTCCCCTGCTTCAGTTCCCAACAGACACCTCTTTGGTTGATGCCAGTTTTCTTAAGAGGCCCCTAAGAAAATAAAATATAATACCACGGCCAGCACGGATTATTTTGTTTGGGTATACATGCATCCAACAAAGATTTAAATAACACCTGCTGTGGTCCAGGCCCTATGCTCAACACTGAGGATACAAACATGAGGAAATCTTCACTCTGTACTCAGAGGGTCACAATACTTTTTGGTGAAAGAAACAAGAAAATGACTTTGGTGGGAGAAACAGATCCTTTAAAACAGCACCTCTAAACTAGCAGTTCAAGGCTTCAATCTCTCAGAGGTGGGTACAAGTGCACATGTCTTCTGGCTTCAGGTTTCAAGAAAAGTAAATGGACAGCTCAAAACTCCTGAATGTGGTGGCTCTGGACACCAACCTTTACATAAAACTGTTATCGAGGAATGAAGACCAGAAACATGCACAGAATTTACTATTTAAAAAGATGCTGGAATTAAAATTACATTGTAACTTATGGGTGCAGTTTGTTTCCTAAACAAATATATCCTTTCATTGTCCCCCTGCCAAGTGAACCTAAAATATTCAGTAGGGGAGCCTTGGTGGCTCAGTCGGTTAAGTGTCTGACTCTGGATCTCAACTCAGGTCTTGATCTCAGGGTCATGAGTTCAAGCCGTGCACTGGAGTCCATGCTGGGTAAGGAGTCTGCTTTAAAAAAAAAAAAAAAAATACTCAGTGAGTCTCAGTTTTGGTGGTATACTCCGTGTTTAACAAATAGCATTTCGTAATTCAAAAGTGTTGTAGAGGGCAATAATCGTAGTTGCCACTGAGGAATTAAAATGCATATACTCTATTCTGATGAAACCAAGAGGATAAAAATTATTCTGACTACTCTATATGGAAATGGGTCACTTTCAACATGCCTAGAAATAGCTGCAGGTGGAAGATGTGTGCACAGACCTGGGTTTGTACACATGTGTTGTGCACACACAAGACAGAAACGAAGGAAGAGAAACATGCCTTCTCATGGCAATTTATCAGCTATAAAAGTATTTGGACTTAATGACTTCATCTTATAGGTCTAATATTTTAGGATTCTTAACCACTCAAACCAAAGAACTGAAAAGAAATAAAAACCTGCTCAGAACATTTTTTATTTATCTATCATCTTTTCATTTACCCACTTCTAATAATTAAGGATCATATATAAAATCATGGTCTTAGTTGTCAAAGACTTCTCTACTAGGATCTCCCAGACTCATGTAAAATCTGTACAGAAATTAGCAGATATTAATTATATGCAGATGATAACAGATAGGAAGAAAGCAGAAGCTCAGTAGAGAAGACAAGGCCAAATCAAATGTTAAAAGTACCAAGTGACACAGATATACCTCCTAATATGGACAACAGCCAAAATATGGAAAGGGCCTAGATGCCCATGGTCAGAAGAATGGATAAAGAAGATGTGGTGTACACATAACACACATGTGCATGCACACACACACACACACACTGGAAGACTAAAAAGAATTAAATCAGCCATTAAAAAGAATGAAATCTTGGGGCACCTGGGTGGCTCAGTGGGTTAAAGCCTCTGCCTTCAGCTCAGGTCATGATCCCAGGGTCCTGGGATCGAGCCCCACATCGGGCTCTCTGCTCAGCAGGTAGCCTGCTTCCCTTCCTCTCTCTCTGCTTGCCTCTCTGCCTACTTGTGATCTCTCTCTGTCAAATAAATAAACAAAAATTTAAGAAAAAAAAAAAAAAAATGAAATCTTGCCATTTGCAATGACTTGGATGGAGCTAGAGGGTATTATGCTAAGTGAAATAAGTCAATCAGAGAAAGACAAATACCACAGGATTTCACTTATATGTGGAATTTAAGAAACAAAACAGATGAATATAGGGGAAGAGAAGAAAAAATAAGATGAAAACAAAAAGGAAGGGAAACCATAAGGGACTCTTAACTATATGAAACAAACTGGAGGTTGCTAGAGGGGAGCTGGTTGTGTGGATGAGGTAACTAGGTGATGGGCATTAAGGAGGGCACGTGTTGCGATGAGCCCTGGGTGTTACACACAATTGATGAATCACTAAATTCTGCCGCTGAAACTAATATACATTATATGTTAACTAACGTGAATTTAAATAATTAAAAAATATATAAAGAAGTGAGGCTTAAGCTGAACTTAGTCACTTCAAATCCTACTTCCATGAAGGACCAGATCCAGTACACTCAGCCAATTATACAGAATCCTGAGAAGAAAAATCAAGTGGGAAAGGAGTAGTCAACAACCAGCAAACCTGACATTGGACAGGGACCCCAGGATGCAGACGGAGTGAGACATCCGAATTCATTTATATTTGTAGCATTTCATCCATCCACTGATGTGCAAATGTCAAAATTACCAGGGTGTGAATCTCAGAAAAACTTCCTTTCTAACTTATTTATTTCAGCTAGGAATACCTCCAAAACCCCGAAGTCCCAGACAGAAATATAACACCTGGCTCTCCTCTAATTTAAGACCTATAATCCATCACTGTCTGAATCCTCATTTATATTTAGTGTTATATCTTGATAATCTCTGAATAATCTCTTTATACTCATTATCATTACCCTAACTTAGGATCTTAAACCTCTGCATCAGCGTCAGAACTGCCCTTCAGAGTAAAGCACTGCGAATCCTGTAAAGGGCAATAATTGAGAACTCTAGAATATTATTCTAGCCCTGGGTCTGATCTTCCCTCTGGTTGTGACCCTGAATCTCCACACATCTCAAGTCTCTTCTTTTTTTTTTTTAAAAAAGATTTATTTATTTTAGAGAGCGAGCGAGAGAGCGGGGGGGGATGGGCAGAGGGAGAGAAAGTCCCAGACTCTGCCCTAAGCACAGAGCTCAATGCGGGGCTCAATCTCCTGCCCCTAGGATCAGGGCCTTAGCTGAAATCAAGAGTTGGTCGCTTAACTGACTGAGCCACCCAGGCGCCTGTCAAATCTAATTCCATTGCCTCAAATCAAGCCTTGTCATCTCTTCATTTGACCACTGCTTAACAGCTGCCTCCACAATTCTTCACCTATCCAGCACCCAGAGAAGGCCCCAAAATAAAAACCCCAACAGGTTCTCTATTGTTTATAATATAAAATCTACAAAGTCTAAATTCCTAAAAATATAACTTATGTAACCTTTTGGTCCAACTTTTGACTACTTTTTGGGCCTCATCCCCTACCCAGGCCCTTACTCACACCCTGCAGTCCAGCAGGACTGGACATCATGTAGCTACCATGAGATTCCAGGTTCTTTTACCTCCTGTCTTCCTTTTTATTTCCTCTGGCTAGAATCATTTTCCCCAGCTATGTCTACATACTTCTAATTAACCATCAAGGTTCAGATTAATTGTATTGTCTGCATTGGGATGGTTTTCACAGTCTCTCCCCTTTTCACAGGCATGAAATATATTCTCCAATTCCCTGTGGCTTGTGCAGGTTATCTGTAGATTTACAATACTCAGAGTTTTATTGTGAGGCCCTTAAGGGCAGTGGCTACATTTATTCCTATCTGTGGTCTCCAGTGCCTTTCATGGTGACAGGTATAGCAAGAGTCAACAAGAGTGTTTATTTCAAAAATAAGTAAGCTAACAAAATGATGACTAAAATTCTCTCTACGAGTAACAGAACAAAAGGGATAAACCATTCCTCAAAACAGCAAAAATGATAGGTTTTCCTGTTTCTTTGAATATGAACTACAGTAAATTAAAGGTCCCTTCATTTCTCCCTTAACCCTTTCCTCCTCAGAACAAAACCATGCAGTAAAACCCACCACTTGCTATTTAGGGATGGGGGCAACTGACAAGAAATGCATTCTGTGAGCTTGTGCTGGAAGAGATTTTAGATGTGATCTTTCCATTTATCTAACTATTAAAGGAGGAGACTAAAAAAGAACTTTTGTTAGATGCAGAAGTTATAAAAAGATCTAAGGGTGTAATTCAGAGCTTTCTAGAAGATTCTGCCTTTCTTATTTTCCTTGAACCTCATCCTTGAAAAGGATGAGCAGCATCCTTTTCATAAATAAATAAGAGCATAAGTAAGAGCAGCAAACACCACCAGGAAAGAATAAAGGATTCCAAAACAACTCCTGAAGTTCTTGGATAGCCAGTATTTCACTGGACTCCCCCAAACAAGCTGTGAGGCAAAAGGGACAGAGATTATGTTCCACATGCTATAGGGAAGGAATATACACTCAGAGAGATGGACCAAATGCCTTGAAGTCATACAGTTACAAGTGTTAAGAGTTCATACCAGAAGTCATGTCCCAAAACCAAGAAAGTATTCCAACAATGAACAGAAATTTTCAAATCAAAGAAAACTATGGGATGACCACCACAGTATTTATAATCTAATAGTGAAAGGCATGAGAGGGACAGACCCAGTCTTCTTCCCTGTGCTGGTTGCTGACTTCACAGAGAAAACCAGTCCCAGCATTACTCCCTCCCATCCCCCAAATCCTCACAGGTCTTTGTAACGCTTCTGGAGCTGAGCCTGAGCTTTCAGATCTTCCTCCTGAAGCTGCTTAGCCACCTGGAGATCATGTTGAACCAAGCGGTTCCGCTGAATGTTCGATGCCAAATGATGCTCGACTGGACAGAAAGATTGAAGAGAGGAATGACAATGTTATGTTTTTTTGGCTTATTAATACTATGCCTCAGAATAACTTAAGAGCTTTTCCATTAAAAAGAGCTTAACAGGGACACCTGGGTGGCTCAGTTGGTTAAGCGGCTGCCTTCGGCTCAGGTCATGATCCCAGCGTCCTGGGATCGAGTCCCACATCAGGCTCCTTGCTCGGCAGGGAGCCTGCTTCTCCCTCTGCCTGCCTCTCTGTCTGCCTGTGCTCGATCTCTCTCTCTCTCTAACAAATAAATAAATAAAATATTAAAAAAAAAAAAAGAGCTTAACATCCACAACTTCACTCTATGCTCTCAATAATGCTATATAACAGGCAAAGAGAATTACTCTTCTCATCTTTCCATTAAGTGAGGACCAGAAAGGTTAAGTAATGTGCCCTTGGTCACATGGTGAAACAGTGGTAGTACCAGGACCTGCACACATACTCTAAGGCCAAGGCCAAGGCTCCTTCTGCTCCACCAGTTGATACTCTCTTTATAAACTATATTTTTCAGTACTTAATTTTTATATTGACATGTAAATGATTCTCAAATTACATACTGACAAATATGAACTGTTGTATAACACACATAACTTATATTTAGCTTCTATACATGCATATTTTTTAAATTTTATTTTATTTTTTGTGTGTGTTCCAAAATTCATTGTTTATGCACCTCACCCAGTGCTCCATGCAATACGTGCCCTCCTTTTTTTTTTTTTTTTTTGAGATTTTATTTATTTATTTGACAGAGAGAGATCACAAGTAGGTAGAGAGGCAGGGAGAGAAAGAGGGGGAAGCAGGCTCCCTGCTGAGCAGAGAGCCGGATGAGGGGCTCGATCTCAGGATCCTGGGATCATGACCTGAGCCGAAGGCAGAGGCTTAACCCACTGAGCCACCCAGGCTCCCCCCAGTATGTGCCCTCCTTAATACCCACCACCAGGCTCACCCAACCCCCCACCCCCGTCCCCTCCAAAACCCTCAGTCTGTTTCTCAGAGTCCATAGTCTCTCATGGTTTGTCTCCCCATCCAATTTCCCCCAACTCACTTCTCCTCTCCTTCTCCCAGTTTCCTCTGTGTAATTCTTTATGTTCCACAAGTAAGTGAAACCATATGATAATTGACTCTCTCTGCTACATAAATATTAAGAAAAATCCACAATCTAGATACCACCAATGCCTGGAAAGATGTTCAGGCCCCTATTCTAGGGGAAGGAACAGATGCCAGATAGTGTCTCCCTCCAGTAACATTAGGGTAAGAGAAAAGGTTCAAGTCCCTCTTCTCCCACATAACCAACAGTTTCCTCCTCCCTGGTAGCTGTCATGCTTCAAAATACTCAGAACTTCACTCTCCACCCAGTGACATTTGCCTAGATAAATTCCTCAGGATGGACAGGCAGTGTGGCCTGGTGACTCTGCTCTCTCCTGCCTCACCCTAAGAAACCTGCCTCAAGCTACCACTAAAAAAGAAAACAGAACAGAATGAGGGCCATTACTCACTTTCTTGTTCCTGCAGGCTGTGGGCCAGGGTGTGGTCTTCTAAGACAGCAAAGTCTCGGCACACTGTAGAGGATGAAGGAAGAAAAGCAAACAAAACTCGTTGGTATTATTTTAATATATCTTAAAAAAAGAGCTGTATTTACTTTAGAAATTAATTCAAATATTTTAGGATTATCAAGTTTATAACATGCAATGCAAAAGAGTGACTAGTAAGTATCAAGTCTTCATTCACAAAAATCCACATAGTACCTGCCCAGTGCCAAGCACAGGGTGTCACAAAATAATGGTTAGCTCTAGTCCCCGGCCTAACTATACTAACCACAGAATCAGAACCCAGAGGTCCAGATATTCTAATCCACATCTATTAAGAGAGGGCAAGAACTGTTACCACACTACAAGAGTCAAAAACGTTCTGCATACTGCAGCTGAGAGAAAACGGAGTTCTCGCGTGGTCAGAGAAGTTAAGAGTAATCTAGCCTTTGCTACAGTCATCTGGGGTTGAGGGGATCCTCTCCCAGAGACTGACATCTATCCTGGTTCCCTAAGGAAAAAACATACCTGTATTAGTCCCTCAGGTAGGAACAGATCTCTACGTGAAGGATAATCACATTATTTAATGAGTCCACACCCTCAGACATAAGTTAGAACTGGCTCCCTAGGTCTCTCTAAATGTAGAGCTTCCTAAAATGAATCTGTACACCAAAAGAAAATGGGAACTTTAGGGGATACAGACCCCTAATGTTGTCTTGATTTGGAGATCCAGGCAGGAGCATTCACTGGCCTATCTTTTTAAAAGCAAACAAGAAGAGATGGTCTCCAAGGTCCATTCCCCAAACTGCAATTCAAACTCCCATTTCCTAACATAAGCATATACACAAAACAATACTTATGAAGGACTCTTATCATGAAATGTGCTTTTTATTTGTTTGTTTGAAGGACATGCAGTTTAGGTGATACCTTCTTACTCTATTCCAAACACAAAACTCACATGAAAAAAGAAAATTCCTCAAAGCCATGAACTACTACAATATGGAGGACTCAGAAAACTACCAGAGGAATACCAGAAGTTACAGATTTCTTTCTGCAGCTTTGGATTTGCCTATGAGGACAAAGAATAAAGAAACATGTCTTTGCCATTCTTAGCACTTACATATGCTGACATATACATTCATGTAGCTCTGTCCCTGAGAAATACTACAATAAAAAAAGGAGGTAGATCCTGGACATTAAGGTTACTCCAAAATGGTTCTACAAATCATTTCTAAGAACCATTTAAGCTACATATGACCTGCTTACCCCTTGTTCAAATGCAACTGCCAAACTATTAATTTGCTGTAGAAAGTCCTGTTCTTTTACATCAGATATATTCTCAGCAAATTCTAACAACTGTGGCCCAGATCCTAGTCTGTGTTTCACGGGATGAAAGTGTTTTCAAAATGAGCTAGTTAACCCTTTCGATTAATAGGTGAGGAAAATGAGGGCCAGAGGGAACAAAGGACTTATTAAGGCTATATGCAGTTTGTTGGTGACAAGGCGAGAAGTCAGTGACTGTGCCAGCAAGAGCTCTTTCCTTTCCTGACACTGTAACAGCCCTCCTGGACTTCAGACAAACTGGGAGGCTGGAACAGACCAAAGGAGATATTCAATACTGACTAACATGCATTCCCTAAACTGCTTAGCTAATTAATATTAATTGATTAAGTGTCCAAGACATGCATGATTTAGTTCACAGAAAACAAATATTCAGAATCAGCCAAAATGAATGTAATCAAATCCTGTGCGAAAGAATGCTATTTTAATATGCTGCCTCATTATTTGAAGTGCTTTTATTATACTATGAAAGTTTATGTCTATATACTAAAGTCAGTATTAATTTTAGATTAAGATTAGACTAATTATTGAGTTTAATATTTTTCATATCAAGGATGACAACTTATTATTAGGTCATAAAATCAATTTACTAAGTCTAAAACAAGCATTTAAAAATGAATAGGCTAGAAAATAGAGTATAACATACAGAGTAAGGGAAACTATGGTATGGAGAAACTTTTTCAGTTTTACAGACATAACACACACATACAGACACACAGATATATTATATATACATGATATGCATTAGTTCACAACATAAAACATATGTCATCCTGTCAGTTATGGTCAAAAACACTTAAAAGCCACTTTATTTTATGTTTTCAGGGCAGAAAGTTATGTCAAACAATATACTTTATATTTTTTAATGTCATGCTGAATAAAATTATAAAATTATTATAGTTTTCCATGGGGATAACCATGTGAAGAACTGAAATAATTTCATATTTTTTCTTTTCGTCAATACAACAGTAAAAACATAATGTTATGGATATAAACACTTGTAATAAAAATATACATTTTCCACATATGGCACTGACACAAACTAAATTTAGAATCATGGTCACCTACAGAGAGAGGCAAAGGGCAGGAATGTCTCTGCTATATCAGATGGAGTTCTATTGCTTTATGAACAAAATAGAGAAGACTAAAGCAAATAAGGCAAATATTAACATCCATTAAATTTGACCAATAGGTTGTCGGTTTCTGTATTTCTTTTACTTTTTGTAATTTTTTATGTATTACATTTTAAATTCTATAACTAAATATAAACTTTAAAAAAATCTATATCTTTAATTCCATCAACAGCATATACTGCTAAATCATAGATATGGAGACACACTGACATAACAGGTACAAGGAGTTTATGAATTACTGGTTATTGTAACAGTGACTCTTCTCAATGATTTCTTGATATTTAAACAAAAAGTACAAAGTCTATTCAGCCATTATGATTTGATTCTAATCTTCTTACAGCATACATGGGTTATGGCTTGAGTTAGAAGAGAATCTAGAAGATCTTCAAAGATTACAAGGAACTGCACAGACACATACACAGAATTGTACTGTCGATACAATGACTTAGCACTTCAGAGTTTACTAAAAACTTCCAAGCATATAATCTCATTTATACCAAGTATTAAGTGTTCAGTACAGTTTCTTCTGCATCTACTCTAGTTCCTTTCAAGATATGCCTCTGTATTCTCTGAACCATAATTCTACTACAAGCTGGAAAACAACCACGCATCCAGCCATCTTTGTAAATCAGTAATCAGATGGGTAATTACAGAAAAATTTCACAGCCAGGCCAAGTTCAGAGCCTAGATCTTTGCTCTTTCCTTAATCTACTTTGAAGTAAACAGTATAAATGTACTGAGGGTAAACAGCATAAATTCACCATACTACCCTTCCCTGCAGGCATATTTAAGATGTACGATTGGGCCCTGAACTCCTACCCTCCCACTTCTCAAACTTCCTCCCTCCTATGTTCACTTTCACTCATCCAGATTTCACGCTGATCTTGCCAGTAAAGCACTCCATGACTCCCCTTCATTCCTACTCAGACTTCAATGGTCCTCTGGCCTCTTCTGTCTAACCCCACACGTTTTCCCCACAATTAGGGCATGGTAGCTAAGTCTCTTGAAAACTAATAACCATGTAACTCTGCCTCCTTGCTTCTGAAGAGGACCAACAGAAACATGCACATTTATCAGTCAACTCAAATACACAGCTGCCTCCCTGACCAGCTGCAAACCCTTCAGGGCAGGGACCTTGTGAGACTAATCTTTGCACCTTCCACAAAATTAGCACTGGATGTAGCATTCAATAACACTTCAAGAGATATTAACAGAAAAAAAAAATGAAGAAACACTGGTCAAAGAATTAAAAAAATAAGAAAACAGTTTGTTGTGACAGCATCACAGAGACTTGTAAAATTTTCAAATTCCAAATTTTCAAATAAAAACTAGAAATCTTCCCCATTCCCATTAAATGAAATAGCTTTAGTGATTCTTTTAATCCAGATATATACATGTAAGTATACAATGAATTAGTTTACATTAAGCCAAGCAAATCTCAGAAATATGTGGGATTTTTACATATATAAATACACACACACACACACACACACACACACACACATACACACACTCCCCCTCACCCATTTTCCTTGAAGAGAAAGATATTCATTCATTCATGAATCTCCCTAAATAAATAAATGACATAGCATGTATCTAGTAAACATACTCATTCAACATACATTTGCTGAGTTCCCTTTTGGGATAAATAAATCATCTTCAAGCTATCAAGAAGGTAGAGATGACAAAAAGGTACATAAATATAATATAATTTAATAAATGTTATAAAGACCTACAGAATATTCTTTGAAGGCATAAATATGGAGGAGTTATGCTTGTTATGAATTGGAGGTAAGTATAAGGAATGACAGTGACTCAGCCAGAAGTATCAAGGAACCTTAAAGTAACTAACATACAGAACAAATTTCAAAGGAAGATTAAAATTCTTAAAGGCAAAAAGGGTAGGTATTCTCAGTGAAGAGGCCAATTAACTCTTACAAACCAGAAAAAGAGTAAAGAAGTCATTCCCCTTCTGTCCTTTTATCCACATCTCAAAACTTTCTGAAAATACAATTCCAATGAGTCAATCTTTACAAGCTTCCACCCACATAGAAATGCCTGGGTTAATAATACATTCACTAGAAACTACTTCTTTCAACTGTGTCTGGATTGCCTTTTATGTTCTGGTATAGCTTGTGAGTTATTTTTGCATAAATGCTATTAGCAACAGATGGAATACATACTCACTACACTGAGAGCAGGGATGATACTTGCTTTCCTTT
The DNA here is from genome assembly GCA_003697995.1 of Taxidea taxus jeffersonii. Classification (NCBI taxonomy): domain Eukaryota; kingdom Metazoa; phylum Chordata; class Mammalia; order Carnivora; family Mustelidae; genus Taxidea; species Taxidea taxus. Next base: position 79,471 of record ML106183.1, on the reverse strand, counting down.
GTTCTGTACACATGAAAACAGCTTCTATGAATGACGATGATATCCCAGACACACATTTTGTCTTGAAAAGTTTGGTAATGACAAGCAGCTACAGTTGATGCTGATGGAGCACTTTGTTCATGACAATGTACTTTCACATTTATTCCTCCTGACCACTTGAAGGTAAAGGCTTTACCAGTATTCTCATTTCATTTATGAGGAAACTTAAGGCTCAGAGAAATAAAGCAACTTGACCAAGATGGCCCAACAAATAAACAAATGAACTGGAAACCAAACCAAGCTCCTCTGACCCTAAATATTTCTGCTTAAAGAACTCCTACGGAGAAATAATGAGTCTATATTTCATTATGTCAGAAAAAAGTGATATTATTAAATAGTAAATAAGACAAATCTGCATTCGGTTCTCTGAAATTGCAAATACAAAATAATTTAGGTAAGGCTGGTACATGTGCTCAGAAGATGGATTCCAAGTCCCAAAACAGAGCAATAAAAATGGGACATCACTTACTGTGTCTCACTATCTCCCCAAAATAAGCCTCTACCAATCAGTTCGTGTTCACTTCAAAATAAAAAGTTCACAGTTACTTCACAGTAAAAAGTTCTTTCCATTTCAGTGTTTCATGGGTGATCTACAAGAAAATCCCTCAGCTGTGAGGATAGTGAGAAATTCTGAGGAAAATCTCCCTTTGGGAACTAACCACCTCCCCCCATCTCCTCCACTCTCCATCCAACATTAATGAGTTTCTCTCCCTTTGCAAAGACAGTGTTAATGAATTGCAGCCTAATGTGTCCATGAGATGCTGAAGACAATTTGAATGCAGAAATAACATACGTAAACCCTTATGCCTTTGTTGCCCTAAAAAAGGAATGTCTCCCTAATTTATTAAAGAAGAGTCTCTTTTCTAAAGCTCTAATAAAACTGCTTGAGCAAGAGAGAAATGGGATGCAGGAACAACTGTGAACAGTTATCATCATAATGACAAGTCCTCAACATTTTCATCCCCAACAAAATTTACATACATAGGAACCAAAAGTATACCAATATCACCACCACTAATACCAATGCCAAAATGAACCCCTACCCCCAGGACCACCGCCATCAGCCTGGAAGCTTCTTAGGGATGCCCACCTGTGGACTGTGGGCACTCTTTTAATCATCTGCCCCAGTAACGAGCCCCAAAATAACAGACATAGCTTTGAGTCACTGACCACTCTGACAACTGAAACTTCTCTTTCAGGCAGAAGGTTGAAACAATGAGAATAAAACCTCAGTGATGTTTAAGCAATTAATTTACTAGCGAAGAGAGGGTAACCGAAACCTTTGATCTTTCTGATTTTTAGTGTCCCTAGATGTCCAACCTAGTCCCTAGTCCAATCTAGTCCCTAGATGTCCAATTACTGAAATTAACAAAATCCAAGTACGATATGACAGAAGGAGGAAAGTGGCACCTAATTTTGGCTAATGAAAAACTGGTAAATGACACTGGTATTCCATCCTCATTTACTCTGTTCCTACTCAAAGTAGCCTATGGCAGACCTACTTTTTTGATCAAGTCTCCCAATCTCCTGTTCTATCCCATATACTATGGTAATTCCATCTGTCTGGAAGACAGAGGATCTTTCTGAGAAGGGACACATGATATAATTAAGTCAGATACACTTTTCTGTAATAGTTATCCTTAGTATAACTGCCCCTCTTACTAACCTGCAGAGTGCACATAGATTTCTGTAATTGCTTTATGAAAGACAAGGACTTTTATCCACATTTTGTACAAATGATTGAGTCAAGTACTATTCACCAACATTTCAACTGTTTGGGGATTTTTATGGTTATCAGTTTTGGCTTATGTTTTAGTTGGTTGGTGTGGATATGGAACACCAAGAATGGGCAAGTCTTGCAAGTCTGAAGGAAGCTTAGTCATAATACAGATTGTGTGTGTGTCTGCCTGAGGCATCTCTCCACTGTCTAAAAAATTCATAATCAACTTTCAAAACCCTCATTAAAATGTTATTTTTCTATTTATCCAATCATATAGAATAAAACCAAAACCATCACAACTGGCTCTCACACACCCAGCAGATTCACTTATGCTTCTCCCTCTCCAACAGTAAAGGGTTTCTGCTTCCATCACCCAAATTTCAGATATATTGTATGTATTATAATGGATAGAAGTTGGTAGAAACCTAGAATATCTAGAAATCCTAGACCATCTAAGTAGGTAGTATACTCAGACAGACGGTCAACTGTTGGTCCCTTTAGACCACAATTAAACACATACTTCAATTAATGGAGAAATGATGAGAGTTGGAATAACAATGACAAGGATCACACAAATAAGTGTTATTTCTAAGACTAGACCCCCAGACTATGAAAAATGTGCCCATACAGGAGGATATGTGTTAGGCTAAATAACCCAACAGAATGCATAGGATGTACATGGCATTTTGAAACAAAGAATGCAATCTGAACTAAGGTGCTGATTCTGATCTTAGAGCTAGTGTCCTGAGTCAAATATTCGAGAAAAACTTCCTCAAGTCTTCAGAAATCCTCTATAGTAGCAGACTGCCAAACAGTCCTGAAAATTAGAAAATGTTAGCAAATTAAGGTAAATGAAGAACATGTTGATATCAGAAGAAGCAAAAAAAAAAAAAAAAAAAAAGAGTGGGGGGGAATCTTGAGGGATCTTTGTAAAAGGAAAACATCTTCCAGGTGAATTATCCTGCCACAAACACTACTGAAAGGCAAAGAGCTACCCTTTCCATAAAAACCTCTACAAGGACCAGAATAGAGTAACTCAAGATCTTCTGCAAAGTTCTACCAAATACCTTGTCTGCTAAAGCCACCGCTTTGGTGAGAGCACCAAACTGTCTTACAGTATCAAGAATCTTGATCTCATATGAGTATCTCTAAAAATAATAAAGGCCCTGGACGATAGGCCAGGTTCCCCAAATTCTTCAAGTATTTCTAAACTTCAAACACCGTTCAAAAAATGTGCTGATTCATCACTTTCTTAAAATTATAGAAACTGATTATCAGAAAGGGCTTTAGCAGTTGTTGAGTCCAGCCTTATCCTGCCTAAATAACCATCCTCTTATATATTTCAGCCCCAAGAAGCCCGCTTCCTTTCAACAAAGTCCCCCATTTCCTTTCAGTGCACTCCCCCTGTAAATAACTTTAAGTAAAATGGCCTTCAGATGGACAAAGCCTGCCAATTTATAGAGTTTATCCGCTGATCCTATTTCCAGCTTTGGGTAGATGGGTGTGTTTTGTATAAACAATGGCACTCTGAAAAATGTTGTTTTACACACCCTATAGATAGATGACTACCCATGTGGCTTATCATAGGAACTAGGCACAAGTAAAGGTACTCTCCACTACATGGGCAGATCTTGTGAGCCTTTCTGACTATAGGTGATATACCTGTCTTTTCAACTTCATAAAATATTAGGAAGGATAAACATCAAAATCCCAATACTGATTATATACTACAGAATTACAATATCATTCATTTTATTTTTTAAGCATTTCTATATTCTCCAATTTACCTACCATGAAGGGAAGTCTTATTATTTACAATCCTTTTAAAAGTATTTTATAATAAAATATATGTTTTTAATCTAGTTTTCAGCTCTAAATACTGAAACAAATATTTACTAGGAAAAAAATGAGCTGCACTAGCAATGTTTTCTTGATTCAGTTTAATTATACTGTTTCCTTACAGTTACAGAACCAAATTTTTTTTGTTACTGTTAAGGAAAAAAGTATGCTAGCAAATATAAACTCTACATAGACCCCCAATTTGTATCTGATCTTCCTGAGAACCAAAGCAAGCAGTGAACTATGAAAGTTGCTCAGTTTTCATTGTCTAAAAAAGAAAGAACACCAATTCTTCACCTAATAGAAATGTTTTACTGGCAGCAAAGATGAAACTAAATTGTTGTAGCGTTAAAACTTAAATAGGAAGTATTAAGTTATACAATGGACATCATCAATAATTCAAGCATGAGTTTTTAAACATGTGCCTACACACACACACACACACACACACACACACGTACATCTTCAACAAAAGCACAGGACTGAGCATAGCAAAGAGACATTTTAAAAAGCAAAATAACTCATTTAATCCCAACATTTCACTCTGATGCAACTTATTAAAATCGGTTCCTGACTTTTTTTCTCCCCTAATCCCCCAAGTTCAAAGTTAAATGAAAACCCTAGTAACCTAAACCACTTGTTTGGCAAGTAGTTATATTATAGTTAACCACAAACACACTAGATTGCAGGCAAGTGGGTTTTGAAAACGCTGAGATAATATAAGTCCTCAAATCAGAAGTACTACTTTAATATCCACACCATCTACATCATTATCAGAGACCACAGAGTAACTGAGTAACTTATTGGAAAAGTGAAAATGGCTGAGTCAGAAATTTCCATCTGACAGAGCAAAAGACTAAGAATGAGAGGAATAGTGAGAAAGTGGGAGGAGGGAAGGTAGCAGGGTAGAAACAGAGCAATATTTACCCATCCCTATAGAACTGTCAGGTATGACTTCCCAGAAGGAAATATCTGACAAGTTATCATAAAGGATAAAATATCCACAAACAGACAACCTCCCAAGTTTCCTATGTTTGCAGGCATCAGCTTTATGGATTGGTACTCTGAAGTCAAACTTTTTTGTGTTGGAAGTAACAAAAAAAGCTACTCAAGAAAAGTTAGATCTCAGACCTTGTCTATTTTCAGGAAAAGAAGATCTAGATACTAATGCAAATCACTGAAACTGAGCTTCCTTTCTTCTTAAGAAGCATCCCATAATCTCAAAATGAGCTCAACCCAGAGGTCACTTGGGTCTGCCTTCCCAACAAACTGGTGTTTGGGTTCTGTCCTTGCATTCCCACCAAGTGATCATAAGTGAGGTTCTCTTCAAAACCCCATATTACATCTACATCATCCAGTGTTGGAACCCATGTTAGAAAATATTTCCTCAAACTAGACCAAATCTGTATGTCCTATTGATCCATCATTATTCTAACTACTAGGGTCACAATCTTTTCCCCATACTGTATATGGTAGCCATTACTCACATGTAGCTATTTTTTCAAATTAACTAAAATTAAATTTTAAAAATTTAGTTCCTTATTCTCACCAACCACATTTTCAGTGCTAAATAACTATATGGGGCTTATGCCTACCATTTTGGACAATGTGGAATATAGAACATTTCCACCTTCACAGAAGGTCTATTAGACAGCACTAAACTATAATCACAGTGTGACAGATAAGTTATTGCTAACTTAGACAACCGGATCATTCAGTAGCATTCAAGGCCATTTTTATCGTTCGTGGTATGTGTACACACATGTGCATATGCACTTATATTTAAACTTATATTTAAACCAACAGATAGAGCTCACTTTACCAGTATGGGCAACCAAGGATTTTGAATATATTATTGGTTTTGTGTTAGCCACTGATTTATCTTCAAAATTCTTGTATGGTATTTCTCTTTTTCTTCAACTATGAAGTGCTAACTTCAGCAGAGTGAAAAAAATCAAAAGGTGTCCTATATTTATCAAACAACTACTCTGTAGGTAATATGTCACAGAAACAAAGTGAGCAAATCTCTACTCAGAAAGGGTAATACAGTTAAAGGAATTCAATTCTGGTAAGTAAACCTGCTACTGAATAAACCCACCAGATCACTAATGCATACTTACCAAACACTGAAGAATTTCACATCCTGGTAAGCAAATGTACATTTGTGACTCTCAAATGAACTTGAAAAATTAAACTGATGAAAGGTGGCGAAGATTCTCCTAAGTTTACTGACTTTGGTGCACTCCTTAAAGAACAATTACATTTTAAGTGGACGCTCCCCTTCAAAACAATTCAGAAATACATGAATTTACACAGCAGCTAAATATTTAAAAGAAATTACTCTTGCTTTAAAATGATTCAGTTTATTTTTTAAATGGATTTAAAGTTTCTTAATTGAACATAAAAAGATGACTATCAAATTACACTTAAAGGGACGCCTGGGTGGCTCGGTTGGTTGAGCGGCTGCCTTCGGCTCAGGTCCTGATCCCAGCGTCCTGGGATGGAGTCCCACATCGGGCTCCTTGCTCGGCGGGGAGCCTGCTTCTCTCTCTACTTCTGCCTGCCACTCTGTCTGCCTGTGCTCACTCTCCCTGACAAATGAATGGATGGAATCTTTAAAAAAAAAAAAATTACACTTAAAAGGGTACCTGGGTGGCTCAGGTCACTAAGCTTTGGACTCCTGGTTTTGGCTCAGGTCATGATCTCAGTGTCCTGGATCGAGCAGTGCATCAGGCTCTGTGTTCAGCGCAGAGTCAGCTTGCCCTCTCCCTCCCACTCTGCTCCTCCCCAGCAATGCCCCAAATAAATAAAATCTTTAAAAAAATTATATTTAGAAAATGAAGTGTTTTCTGCAATATACTACACAGAGCACTTGTATTCAGTGAATACTCACTTCATAAAGATGCAGTACAGTGTAACTAAGTACTCTCACTGTGATTATAGTCTTGGCTCTAACACTCACAAGATGAATAATCTTGAACAAATTAATGTAACTTCCACTTGCCCACCTGAAATATGGGAGTGACAGCAACACTATAAGTACTTCAGTACTACAGGAAACTTATACATGAAAAAAAAAAAAGTATTCACAAATTATTCTGATGGAGATAGTCAGAATTTCTATGCAGAAAACAACAGACCCTTGATAACCACAAAGAGTCCTCAAAATACCCAAAATACATAAATACCCTTAGATTAGCAGTAGCAGACAGAATTTTTTCAAGGCAATTTTCCACTAAGAATATCCAGATTGTAAGAATTTATTGCTTTTATTTTGATTGCATGTATCCCTAAAGAAACTCCAACCTTCTGTTGTTCCACTATTTGAATGGTACTTTTCCTGGCACTTAAACAAACCCTCAAATGGTTTGGCAGTCCTCAAATGGTTTTGGTTTCTCTGTTTACCTTAGCCTAGAAAGAAAAGCCACCCATCTCCTTAAACCTTGGTAGGATAAACCCAGTCATGCCCATTAAAAACCCAAAAGATCATATCCAACCCAACTTAAGTACAAGTTTACACCAAGGAAAGAAAACCATTTTGGTTTATTGGCTTCATATGACAAGAGAGTTTCCTTAAGTACTAGCTACTGCAAATTCTATTTACCCTGAGTCAGATATTTCCACTTTCAACTTCTCTTCTGCAAGGAGATACTTTAGCTGGCACTTTCTTTCCTATTAGGATTAGCAAACACATTTCAATTTCAAAAAATCAAGAGTAAGGGGTGCCTTGGTGACTCAGTTGGTTAACCCTCTGACTCTTGATTTCAGATCATGAGATCAAGCCCCAAGAGGGCTCTGCTCAGCATGGAGTCTGCTTCAGATTCTCTCCTTCTCCCTCTACCCTTCTTACTCTATCTCGCTAAAAAAATAAAATTTAAAACAAAATCAAGAGTAATACTCAAAATCCAACCCCCCAAATTCTGTTTCAATTAACAGCCATAGGATAAGCAGGCATGGTGAAAAGATTCTCCTAAATCTTCCTCCTTTAAAGTAAATTGTACTACTCACAGTTACACTCTGGTAACCATTTGTCAGAACTCTACACATGATTCCAGTAACCTTAGACCATATAAATCCAAAAGTACGAACAAAAAGCAAATAGGTAAATCTTGAGATTTTTGGAATTTTACTCCGATATGCTGTCATATGCTCAATAATTGGTCGTGTTTACTAAGCAGACATGTGTTTTTCTCCAAGATATTCTTTTTAAAGATTTTATTTATTTGACAGACAGAAATCACAAGTAGGCAGAGAGGCAGGCACAGAGAGAGGGAGAGGCAGGCTTCCTGCCGAGCAGAGAGCCCGATGCGGGGCTCGCTCCCACGACTCTGGGATCATGACCTGAGCCAAAGGCAGAGGCTTTAACCCACTGAGCCACCCAGGCGCCCCTCTACAAGATATCTTGAGATCATGGGTACCTTCTTAGAATTTAGGGGAATGCCTCCCCAGTGGATCAAGAGATTTATCCTCCTAATAATAATACAAGTAGGCTTACATTTAAATCAGATTTCCTAAAAATACTATCTATACAGAAGGAAGCAACCCAAGAGTAAACTGAAAGAAGTTAGCCTATGTTTCAAAGCACTCCTAGAAAATCCCTACCCTGATAACAGGGAATTGTGCCAAGAGTTTAAAAAGTGATTCTGTCAACCACTTTGGCTCTCTATGTAGTTCATCAGAAGGAATATTTTAATTTATTTTATTTTTTAAAGATTTGTTTATTTAGTTATTTTAGAGACAGCCTGTGCACACAAGCAGGAGTGGCAGAGGGAGAGGGCGAGAGAATCTCAAGCAGACTCCCTGAGCACAGAGCCTGATGTAGGGCTTAATCTCAAGACCTCAGATCACAACCTGAGCCAAAACCAAGAGTCTGACACTTAACCAACTGCACCACCTAGGAGCCCCCACCATTATCATTAATATTATTATTATTGTCATTATATTGAGAAAAATCTGTATTCACTTTAGTGGTATTTAAACGTTAGATGTGAACTTTTGAAAGTTCACTAAAGAAAGCTGGAAACACAGCCACCACTATGGGAAGAAAGCAAAACCTGAAGTATAAAGGTAAATTCCAATAAGGTGAAAGCTGAGATTTCTTCCTTAATACAAAAATAAAGAATATATAAAGTGGCAACATTATTCTGTTTTGGACTTTTCCTACTGTGTGAAGAGTATTTCAGAGGGGGGGAAAGACCCAACTTTGGAGCTATAGAGATCAGGATTCAAATATTGCTTACTTAATGGCTATAAAACTTTGGGCAAGTTATTTAATCTCTTTGAGCCTCAGGTTCCTTCTTTGTAAAATGAGAATAAATGTCTTGAGAACTAAATTAGACACGTGAGGGGCCAAGGAATACACCACACCTGTCACTCAATAAAAGGAAACTCAATACATGGAACCTATTATTATTGGCAGCATCAGAATTAAGGAATTCTTATGTCCCATAGTTATTTTCCATTAAGTATTTTTCTTCCAATCAGGTCCCTTAACTAAGTGACTGATTAACAGACACTGTCTGTGACTGATTAATCAGTCATTTGTCTAGCATACAATCTATTATAGAATATGCAATCATTGCTTTACCTTATGATGTGTAGAAATGTTTCCTGGCAAAGAATTAAACTGTAATCAACAGCTTACTACATTTCTATAGCTCTTTCTAAACTATGTCCAACTGAAGGAGGGTATTTCCTATACATCTTGTGGGCCTGAGTCAAGGAAAAATCAGTATGTATGAAATGTTTAAAAATCTTCCATCACTTCAAACTTTTTTTTTTTCAAGCGAATGTCCAGAGTTAGAAAGCAAAGTAGAATTACATAAGAAAGTCATGCAATTAAGAGTTTAATCAACATCAAGAATGATAGGAGGGTAGACTGTTGAGTAGAGGTATAGTTGGTCAAAATATAAACACACTAACATATAAATTAAAAAGAGTGCACACCTAAAACTAGATGGATTTTCCTGAAGGCTTTCTGCCAAATCCACATGCCATTCTGGTATCTTTACTGTAAGAAATATGGATATTTCCTGCCCAATGTATAGAAGTATGTCTTTACTGTAGCATATAAGAAACACACAAGTACAAAGAGCCCAGTTTTTAATCCTAGACAACTGAGAGAATTTTAGTTCTGCTTCGGTCAATAGCTCACCAAGTGACCTCTGACAAGTCACTTTCCAAATCAGAACCTCAATGTCCTTGAGCTGTAAGGAAATAGTCCAAATTAACAATTTATCCAGCTTTGGGGCACCTGACGGCTCAGTCGGTTAAGCATCTGCCTTCAGCTCAGGTCATGATCCTAGGGTCCTGGGCTCAAGCCCCAGGTCCGACTCTCTGCTCAGTGAAGCAGGGAGAACCTGCTTCTCCTTCTGCCCTTTCCCCCACCAACTCTCTCTTGCACTGGCACACGTTCACTCCCTCTCCCATAAATACCTTTTAAAAAAGAGAATTCATCCAACTTAGACATAGGCTTGCATGAAATGTACTTGACTCAGAGTAAGTTATATACACTTGTCTCTTGGACACAAGCGTATTATCTAAAATGTGATCATCACAGCCGGTAAAAAAGATTACCCTACAGAATAACTGTTGTGCTTTCTCCTGCACCAAATACTGCTTTCTTCATTGTTGCTGATGGTTTAACTATTTCCCCAATAAAAAAATGGCAAACATCTGCTTTTATTCCTCTGTATAGAAGCTTTAGTGACCAATAAATCTTAAAACAACCTTTCATTTAATCTGGTACCTTATCAAAAAAAAAATAGTCTTTTCCTGTTTCAACTAGCAATTCTCACAAAGTGTTCAGTATCGGGGTAAAATTAGACCATGTTATCAGTCATTTATTGTCCAATGAATATGAATGTGAACTGTGTCGCTAACTAAAAGGCTTATGTGGGGCCAAATGATCACAGTACAGCCAGGGAAAGTGAGCACCCTCCATATTCATGCTTCTGAAAGATCACCAAATGTTTCAAGTTCCAAGTGGAATGTGTTCTTAAAATGTCTTGGATTTCTCTCTGCAATGCTACTGAAACTGGCTTCAGTACATTCTACAGTATACTTGGTTATCATGTAATTCCCCTGCAGAGGAAGTGAAAGAAAATCAGGGACAGCCTGCATTTGTGAACAGGAAGACAGGTTCTCCAAATTCTTTCTGCTCTACAGGATTTACTCACTTCACTGTTTTTTTAAGGAGTCAAAATTATTTTGTTTTTTTTTTTAATTGAAATAATAGCTGCCTAAAAGTATAAATTTATTTTTTACAGCACTGCCTGTTTTGAAAGCAGTATTAACTCCCAATATATCATATGAAGCTGCAAGAGGCTAAACAGTGTACCTTAAGTTAGACAAACATCCCAAACTAAGTACAATTGGACATATCCATGCCCAAAGCAAAAACTCTTGAGCTCTTGCTCATGCTTTCCCACCTTCTTTTGATCATAAACCACTCCGAGTTTGCATCTCTTTAGTCTCCAACCCAAAACTTTCAGATTCTTCACAGTTATCGCCCCTTATAATCAAAAACTTTAAAAATACATATTATGCTTATCTGTTTAGTTAAAGCTTTATAAGAACCTTGCTCCATTTATGTCAAAATAAATCTGAGAAAAAACAGTAAACAAAAATTCTGAATGGAACCTAACACCATCTATGAAACTTAACTGGATGCTCTAGTAACAGTGACAAAATGATATTGTATAACATTCCTGGAAAATATGCAAATATCAGCATTGTCTTACATAACTAAAGTCAATCCATAAACAAGTAAGCTCACTGTCTGCAAAGGAAATTACTGGGTGTTTAGGCCTTCATTTAACTTCAATACCAATCAACATCTTACGGAAATTTGAAAAATGGAAAAAAAAGTAGAATAAAAAGTAAAAGTGACTTGTTCCTTGTCCTCTATTCCTACCCCAGTGAATTCACGCGAATGATCATAGGTCTTAATCTAGTGTCATTAGTTCAGTTAGCTCAGGTCAGTCTGCCCACTGAGCACAGTTTGATAAGTTTTTTAGAGTATCTCTTATATGTAAGGATCCAAAAAAGAAATACTGAAATTCATCAGCCACCAGACTCATGTTGAGAGAGAGTGAGTAAATTAATACAGAGAATGATACATGTTGCTTACAAGAAATAAGTAGTTCAAAGAGGGCTGAAGAAATTACAAAAAGAAGCAGGACAGACTTAACAGAAAATGAGCACTTGAGCAAGGTCTGGTGGGGTGTTGAAACAGGCAGATTTGGATAGTGAAGAAGGAAACTCCAGGCAGAGCAACAGGGACTCATAGGAACAATAGTCTGGTAGAAGTGAAAAAGTCAAAGTATTACAGGGTGACTTGAACAGTAATGTCAAGCTTGATTGCATACCACTACATTTTACAGAAAGTTTTCATATCCATTTCTTCAGTGAACTGTCATCACAAGCCCATGTATTAGGCACAGTAAATATTATCTCCAATAAACAGATGATAAAACCGAAGCTTAGAGATACTGAGTGTAATCTCTGAGTTCTTACACCTAAGAGGTGGCAAATAGATGTGAAACCAGGTATTACAAGTCTTGGTTGAAGGTATTTCCTTTTAGAAAGAAGTCAGTCTGCTAAAGTTAAATTTTATACTGTAAGTCTGATTTCAATTGGGAAGAATTATTTAATGTATCAGTAAGCTAAAGCAAATACTGCAAAATAACTATAGAAGGAGCTCAATTACTAAAAAGATGCTTGGCAGAGGTGTATAGAGTAAAAATGTAGCCTCCTTCTATATTTAAAATGAAAAAGAAAATGAGAGGCAAATCACACATTGCCAAATAAGCAGGAATTAGAAATGTCTGTGTTTCTTTTTTTTTTTTTTATTTCTGCGTTTCTTACCTCCCTTCAATTGGCATAAATCTTTTCAACATCTGTTCCCCACATTTTGGGGGGAACATATGGAGAGAACCCATAAATAGGGAAGAGAAAGTAAACTAAAAAAAAATAAATAAAATGTTGATAAACCCAAATATGAATAGCTGAACAACACCCTAGTGATTTCTAATCTACAATCCAGAGAGGAAGTTTTCTTGTTTTACACAGTAATCAATTATGAAACAGAAAACAGATTTAGAACCTGGAGACAATCTGCAGTAGACATGTACTGTCCAGGTTTTAAGTGCCAATGAAAACTTCACATATCCAGAAGAGGCTTTGTAATAAGGACTTCACTTGTAATAAGGACATCCAACTGCCCATGGTATTTCAGCAATGTCTCCTTCAGCTGTATGATTACCAGTACCCATCTATTCTGGTGAAATTATCAGAATCATCCTTTTTACTCACAAAGTGTCTGGGTTTGGCCTATAAATTCTTTGGCGACCCTGTCTTAAGCCTAGTAGTTTTCCTAGTATGGGGAGCTTGAGAGTCACTGACACCAAGTTCGTGGACTTCAGGGATGTTAAAAGCACAATAAACTGGGGTCTATCCATAGCTCCCTCATAATTTCTTTCTTTTTTTTTAAAAGATTTTATTTATTTATTTATTTGACAGAGAGATCACAAGTAGGCAGAGAGGCAGGCAGAGAGAGAGAGAGGGAAGCAGGCTCCCCGCCGAGCAGAGAGCCTGATGTGGGGCTCGATCTCAAGACCCTGGAATCATGACCCGAGCCGAAGGCAGAGGCTTTAACCCACTGAGCCACCCAGGCGCCCCATAATTTCTAAACCTCCAATCGCTCCTCTCCAACATACACACAGAGCCAAGATGACCTTTTGAAGATCGGCTCTGTGAAGCTCTAATGGGATAACTATAAAAAGAAACGAAGAAATGCTTTATGGGTCCACTAAAGCCCTATTTGAAATAAGGTCTGACCATGGAAACCTAGGAAAACAAGAGAAGCAGACATGTCCAGTTAAAATCCAGCCATCAGGGATAGGATAAGGGACCTTCTGTAGGCAAAGCCAGAAAGTGATCTGTAAATACAGATACTGAGAATGGGCAGTTCTTTCCAAATAGCTGTTGGCCCAGATGTTAGAGCAAGCTCAAGAAGTGCAGATGGGGCGATAACGATCTTAATCAAGTTTCTTTCTCTTTCTCTACTTCAGGTTTCCAATCTAGACAATAAGGACTTTTTGAAAGTATTTGTCAACCCTAACATTATGTATTTTACAGGCCCTTATAATATGAAAGAAAAAAGCCGATATTTTAAAGCATTTGATAGGAAAGTGCTCCTAAAATATTAATGTAATTAATGCAATAATGTAAACTACGGACTCCTCTATAGAGTCAATTAAAAAAAAAACAACAGGAAAAAAAATGTTGCTGTTGATTGGGAGGCAGTGAAGAAGGAAAGATACCTTTATAAGCCACTCACACTTTTTCTATTTGCAGTTAAAAATCCCGGAGTAAAGGTAATGGAAAGTGACTCAGCTTTTATGACTCATTAGAAAAATAAAAGCCAAAAAAGTCCAGTGGAGACTCCCCTGGTATTTGGTCACTGAGGAGCTGTGTTGAGACTGGAAACACTCATTACACACCAAACTTTCGATGCCGAATGGTAAATCAACCTAGGTACTTCTGATAGAAGTTTCTAAGAAGATGAAGTAACACTTCCTTCATGCACCTATCAGTAACACATTTTGAAGAGAGCCAGTGATAAGCAATAAGCTAAGAATCAAAAGCAAACTTATTTAAAAAGTTGAATCTGTTTACTCATCCAATTCATTCATGAAAGCACACAGACCCTTACTCAGAGCTGGCAATATGAAATACTCTTACTTTACACATAGCTTCCATCTAGAGACTCAATTTTGAAGTACCTAGAAATATATATGGAGTGTAAATTTATTCTTCCAAAAAAAAAAAAGAAAAGAAAAAGAAAAATCAGGATTTGTCTGTATTTTTAAAAGTCACTACCAATCTAAAACACACTATCACAAGAATTCAATCAGCAATAGCCAACAACACCGGCGTATTAAAGAAAAGTTGTAACTGATGCTCATGGTGATAACTCAATATCAAAAAAAAAAGTTAAATAAGGATGTTTTGGGTTTTTTTTTTAGATTTTATTTACTTATTTCAGAGAGAGATCACAAGTAGGCAGAGGGGCAGGCAGAGAGAGGGGGAAGCGGGCTCCCCGCCGAGCAGAGAGCCCGATGCGGGGCTCAATCCCAGGACACTGGGATCATGACCTGAGCCGAAGGCAGAGGCTTTAACCCACTGAGCCACCCAGGCACCCCAATAAGGATGTTTTTTGGCACCTGGGTGGCTCAGTGGGTTAAGCCTCTGCCTTCGGCTCAGGTCATTATCTCAGGGTCCTGGAACTGAGCCCCACTTCGGGCTCTCTGCTCAGCAGGGAGCCTGCTGATCCTTCTCTCTGCCTGCCTCTCTGCCTACTTGTGATTTCTCTGTCAATAAACAAATAAAATCTTTTAAAAAAAGTTTCATCAAAAATGGTCCCCTAAAACCTACTATTTGTTCCTATAAAGTACCAGATAATAAAAAGTTTAAGCTTTGCTGGTCATATGGTCCCTGCCACAATTATTCATCTCAGCCTTCGTAGCATGATAGCAGACACAGGCAATATGTAAACAATGAACATGGTTTTGTTCCAATAAAACTTTACTTATAGAAACTGAAATATGAATTTCATAGCATTTTCATATGTCATCAATCTTTCTCTTTTTTTTTTGATCATTAAAAAATATAAAACCCACTCTCAGCTCACCTGCTGTGAAAACAGAGGTGGGTAGGCTGCATTTGTCCATGGTCCATAGTTTACAGACCCCTAGCTTAGAGGAACAAATTCCAATTACTATAGAAGGAAAAAAATGCTGTTCATTCTTGAACACTGACAGAGAAATGAGTTGCCACTACAAAAACTTGAGAAATTAGAGTAGGGAGGACTCTTGCACTAGGGTGACCACAGTATTCTCAGTCAGTATACTGCAAATATCCATTGGGAAAATCCAAGTGTATAATCTGGGTATAAAAACTATAGACTCGGGGTGCCTGGGTGGCTCAGTGGGTTAAAGGCTCTGCCTTCGGCTCAGGTCATGATCCCAGGGTCCTGGGATCAAGCCCCGCGTGGGGCTCTTTGCTCTGCATGGGGCCTGCTTCCTCCTCTCTCTCTGCCTGCCTCTCTGACTACTTGTGACCTCTGTCAAATAAATAAATAAAATCTTAAAAAAAAAAAAAAACTACAGACTCCTAGAACCACATCCAAGAGATTTAGCTGGTATCTAGTAGGGCCAACAATGTGTTTATAGGAAAGCTCCCATCATGAACAGTCTAATGTTGCACCAAAGTTCAAAAACCACTGACATTTGCAAAATATATATCTGATATTAAGACCTGACTCCACAATATATAAAGAGCCCTCAAAACTCAATAAAAAGAAAACGCCTAATTTTTTTTAAAAGGGGCCAAAAGCTTAGAACACAAACTTCAACAAATATATAAGACTGGCAAGTAAGCATAAGAGGCTTAACATCATTAGTTATTAGAAAAATGCAAACTAAAGCCACATGTATTATTGTACACCTATTAAAATAGCTAAAAGTAAAAAACAAAAACAACAACAACAAAAAAACCCTGACAATGAAAATGCAAACTGTGAGCAAAGATGCAGAGCAAGTAGAGCTGGTGGGATGGCGGGAATGCAAAATGGTACAGCCACTTCAAAAAACAGTCTGGCAGTTTTTTATAAAGCTATACACTCACTATATGACCCAGCAATCCCACCATAAGTGCTTACCCAAAAGAAATGAAAATTTTCTTTCACCAAAAAAACCTCTATATGAAAATGTTTACGGGGACTTTATAACCACCAAAAGTGAAAACAACCCAAATGTTCTTCAACAAGTGAATGGATAAGCTAACTGTGGTACAGCCAAACACTGGAACTCAACAATAACAACAATCAGAATTACTAATACATACAACATAGTATCAGATACATTATGCTAACTGAAAGAAGCTAAACTCTAAAGTACTTACTGTATGAGCCAAATGATAGGACATTTTTGCAAAGGAAAAAATTATAGTGGCAGAAAACAAGTCAGTGGCTATTGCGAGACAGGGAAAAAGGGTAGAGAAGTTTGGGGTTATGTAACTGTACTGATCTTGACTGTTAGAATACTTACAAGACTATGCATTTGTTAAAACTCAGAACAGTAAATTCAGGATGAGTTTTGGGGCGCCTGGGTGGCTCAGTCGGTTAAAGCCTCTGCCTTCGGCTCAGGTCATGATCCCAGAGTCCTAGGATCTAGCCCAGAGTCAGGCTCTCTGCTCAGCGGGGAGCCTGCTTCCTCCTCTCTCTGCCAGCCTCTCTGCCTACTTGTGATCTCTGTCTGTCAAATAAATAAATAAAATCTTTAAAAAAAAGGATGAGTTTTTACTGTAAATAAATTATACCTCAGTAAATCTGACTAAAAAGGAAAAAAATACTGATATATAAACAAAACTGATTACACCTTGTTCTGGTTTATAAGAAATTTGTCACTGTTTTTATGTCAGTGTGTATGGTTACCACCTATCATATGCACAGGTACATACTTTAATGGATGTGGAGGGTTTTTTGTAAATGAAATGATGTAAAAACAAATGGATGTGTGTGTGTATGTGTGTGCACATTTGTCATGACTTCTAACGGTAATATCTGGGAACTCTTTTGCACTGGTTTCTAAATTCAAACATTTGGGAATAAATGGTCTAAATAATCCCCAAGATCCTTCTGCACATATAAACCAATTATCCTTTGTAGGTCTTATTCAAGATCTAGGGTATCCTCATTTTACCTTTTGAAGCACAGGACACCTTTAAGTGGGTCATCAGTTAAAAATATTAATTCAACAGATCTTCCATAGCTACTTCTGAAACTGCAAATACAGCTATGATAGGTTTGTTTTTCCCCCATGACTCAAGAGTGGTTCATTTTAAAAATATGCTTGTTGTACTTAGAAAACTAGGATTTCAAGCAGAGTTCCCTAAAGTTTTCTGGTACCTATAAATTCTTTCTTTATGAGCAGAATACCACATAGCTTTTTATCACTAAGGCAAATTCATTTATCTCAATAAAAACTCCTATACTCCTGGCAAGGACTGTGGAAAAACCATGGCCTATGGCTTTCTTTAAGTTTATTTCCCTATATGTTCAAAGTGTCCAAGCCTTTAAAGTTTAGCCCCATCAGGTAGAATACAGCAGAGAAGACATGCATTTTTTTGTTTTAAATATTTGTTTAAATAGAGCATTGAGGCAAGAATATGACTTCCCACACTTCACTCAATAACTCATTTGATGAAACAAAAATAAAACCTAAAAAAAGGTTTTAATTAAAAAATAAAGCCTAGGTACGCCTGGGTGGCTCAGTTGGTTAATCGGCAGGCTTCGGCTCGGGTTATGATCCCAGCGTCCTGGGATCGAGTCCCACATTGGGCTCCTTGCTCAGCAGGGAGCCTGCTTCTCCCTCTGCCTCTGCCTGCCTGTCTGTCTGTGCTCGCTCTCTCTCTCTCTCTCTAACTAATAAATAAATAAAATCTTAAAAAAAATAAAGCCTATATTATCTCATTAACATTCATATCAAAAATTATCCCTAAAGTAATGTCAAAACATCTCGAAATTGTTCTCATTATTTTCATTCAACTGTTCTACACATAAGATAGTGTTAATGAAAAACATTAGAAATTAATCTGATATATCTACAGAGTAATTTAAAAGAGAGAGATGACAAGGGGAAGGGGGAAAAGGAAGAAAAAGGAAGGGAAAAGGTAGGAGAGAAAAGAGAAAATGGGGGAGGAGGGAGAAGGTAGTATAGGAGAGAATATTTGCAGCTTTAAATGTTTCTAATTCTAGCCCCAATGTGCTAATTCCTAGCTACTTAACTTCAGCAGTTCAGTACACTCACTTCCCCATCCTAGCCTTAAGACTTTCCTCTAGAAAATGAGGATGTTGGTTGAGATTAGTGGTTTTTAATGCTTTCTACTCTGAGATCCTTTGATTAAATATCAATTAACTTTACAGTTTCACACATGGAAGAAGTTGTTCTTTAGGTATCTATTAGTTAAAAAAATTCAATGACTTAAAAATTGTTTATTAAAAAATCTTAATTTACAAATGATTGCTATTTCCATTTTTTAAAATTAATTCAAGCAAGAAAGTATTGCATCCTTGCACATAGCAACAAACTGGAAGAGTTTTCCTTTTTCCTTTATGTGAGAGGCATTTGGGGTACAGTATAAATTTAGAGGGTTCTTTACAGCAACTCCTTGAACTCTACACAACTGCCTCTCCACTACAGTGAAGATCATGTCCATGCACCACAGGGCATGCTTTATTGTGAAACTACCCTTATGTAACAGGTGGCACAGAGTAGATAAACACTTTTTTAAAAAATATGTATCTAAGATTCTTTCCAACTTCCAAATTGTGAGATAAGTGCTTTAAACCTATTACTCAAAGAAAAATCAAAACCACAAAAGAGCATTCGTTAGGTGTTTTCACTAAAATTTTATTCTTAATAATGATTACCTCCAAGGACAGAAGAAGAGCATAGAATTCTCTTTTTTTCTTTTTACTTTTTGTTATACATATCTACATAGGATAAAATCTATTTTTAAGATGCACCTATGAGAAAATAAACATTAGGGAAAAAAGATTAGAAGTTTTTATACAAAAAAATAAAATAAAATAAATATTTCTTCAATAAATTTAATTCTGGCACTGTGATCCCTATGGATAAAAGGCATTATTCCTGCCCTTTAAGGGCCTAGACTCTGAAAAGGAATATAAAATATTATTTTTAATATATAATAATATTTAATAATAATAAACTATACCGGTGGTATGATTCCTGAACCAAGAGGGAACATTTAATAATACATTCATTCATTCACATATGCAAATATTTGCTGAATATTTCTGGCTATGTGAAAGATCTGAAGCCAGATGAGGGTAAAGAAAGATAAATAAGATACAAATCTCCCAACTCAGATAGATCCAGCCATTTTCTCTTTAACAAACAGCAACAACAACAACAACAAAAACCTGCTGTATAATTCTGAAGAAAAGAGAAAACGAGTTTGCCCTGGAGCCAGATGCTGTATGTCTCACAGATACTGCCTTCACATTACATGCCTAGCGTGCACGTGATAAGCTTTAGATCTCTGGGAAAACTTGCTTAATTTACTGCACCAGCCCTAATTTTGTATCTTTCCCCTTAAAATTCTGGATGTGTGCCATTAATTTAATTTACCTCATTATACCACTGGGGTGTCCTGAACCTAAAATGAATCAGTGCTTTTGAGACACATTTCTGAAAATGTATTAAACTTTATCTTTCACAAAAGAAAAATATTTTCTTTCAGAATAGCTAGCTGCTTTTACTTCAATAAGTCACTAGGTACATTGATTTCAGACACGCGTGCACACAGAGTTAACCAACTCTGATGATGGTGGAACTTTCCATCTGACACATAATACATAATGCATTTCTTACTGCTGTAAGAGAAGAAATAAGGCTGGCACTAGCAACTGGTGTGTCGTGCTAAATGGCTATAAATGGGAAAACTCAAATGCCTACAAAATTACAAAGGAGTTGGTAAAAGTTTAAGAGTCTAGAAAAGGCTTTGATGGACAGGCTAATATTAGTTCTTAAACCAACATTTTAAGAGTTAAAACTTTGTTAGACAGAAGGGGCAAGATTATGATTATAAGTGAGCCACTCCAATTAAGTAGTGATAGGGGAATCTAAGTGGAGAGAGCAAATAGGAAAGTGAGGGGTCTGGACCATTGTGTCAGAAAGAAAATTCGGGAAAGAAGCCAAAACTGACCCAAAACCTAAGTCTGTCAAGTGAAGAAAAGCATTCATTTTTTAGAAAAATATATTCCCAGTTCCGATGTAAACTAAGAAACTTAGAGAATACTGTTGGAACCTGACTATACCTTTGTCTAACATTTGCAAATTGCATGATGCATTTGAATCATACATCTACTGATTTTAAAAAAACAATGGCTGGAATTATTTCAAATCTTGTTGGGTAGAAGCTCAAATGTTTCAGAAGAAATAAAGGACTATTCCTAAACATTGGCAACAATAATTGCAGTACAAAAAGTACGTGTTTGTTCCAAATACACTTTTAAACCAGAAATAATGATGTGTGTTGACATTTAGCTAGACTTAATTCCTTTCATCTACATACGAATTCAAATGTGTCCCTTTGTCTCCTACTTTAAGAGATTTCCTATGGTAAAAATACTACTGCAATTTTCTTTTTTTTTTAAAGGTCTGTCCAAATGATGAATATCTTCAACCACCTTAAAAGTAAGTAAGCAAGCACTGGATTTTAACCTAGAACAGAAAATTTTAAAATATGCCCTGATATCAGCTGTTACCCATGACCTCTATTGAGATGTTCACAACAAAGGTCACAGGGCTCCCCAACCCCTCCCAAAGAAAAGGCAGTGGGAAGCCACAGACATCCACTGCATTATCCTTAATCTCTATTGGAATCCATCCTATGACCCCAAATCGTAATTGTATATGAATCTACCAAAGTGTAGACTGAAAAGAGAAGTGGAGGAGACGGATTTTAAAAACAGCTTAAAAATCTATGCCAGGATATTAAGCAATTTACCACTAAACTTCCTTTACAAGGAAGTTGGAGTTTCAGTATTGAGAACACAATACAAGTTGGAGTTTCAGTATTGAGAACAGTCTCAATGTGTATGTTTTACTGAAAACATGGGTACCAGCTTTATTCTCTTTAAGTTAGGATTCAAAGACATTGTTAGGGAATTACTGGGCCATAGTTAAGAGTTATATTAGAGAGGTGCCTGGGTGGCTCAGTGGGTTAAAGCCTCTGCCTTTGGCTCAGGTCGTCCTGGGATGGAGCCCCACATGGGGCTCTCTGCTTAGCGGGAGCCTGCTTCCCTTCCTCTCTCTGTGCCTGCCTCTCTGCCTACTTGTGATCTCTGTCTGTCAAACAAATAAATAAAATCTTCAAAAAAAAAAAGAGTTATATTAGAGAAAGATACCCTTTATTAGACTTGAATACATCCCAGGTCAAAAACTACACCCATTGTGAGGTTCCTAGCCTAATACATCATTTCCTTTGAGGTTCCTGGAACCAGAAAAGTCAGATACTTACAAAGACAATGATCTCTACAATTTCTGACCACCTTCTAAATCAATCAGTATTTAATTCTAACTTAATGAAAGAGCCACACCAAATTTCCTTCCCACTTTACCATATCATGCAAACTGGATCGTCAAACACCACATTATGCAAAGTGGAAGCCAATTTGAATGTGCTAAAATTCCAGAGTTTAGGAATAGAAACATCTTGCATTTTAGATGGAAAGTGTTTTTTAGAACCCCTTGAGAAAGAATGTACTAGAATAAATCATTCATCATTCATGTTTTGGTCAGAAACCAGAAGACCTAAGAGTCATACAAATGCATATTTAAAAAGTGAGTTTCAAGTTTGTTCCAGGTCACAAACAGGTACAAGGGGCTGGGTAAAATCACAGCACTACATGATTAATACTTAACCTGTTAAGGTTATGTATGAACTCCAGTGTTCACTCTACTCATCATCCACCTCCAAAAAAGCACAACACATTACATAGGGTCACTTTTTCTTTAGAGATATCCAACACACAGATATCTGTCCATAAAACTCCTACCCAAAAGGCTAAGTACAACCAGACAATCTCAGAGACTAGTACTTTCAAAGTGTAGATCTATCTGCCTTTCCTCCCACTCAAGCACCAGACCTGACACTGCTGTGAAAACTACATTTACATGTGAATACCTGAATCTTCCCCAAAGCCTTGCTGGAAATTGAAACGTTGAAAGATCTCAGGCCTAAGCTTTAATACCCTTCAGGAACAATAGGGCAAGCCTGGCCCTATTAAAAATTCGATATAAAACCAGTGACTCTATCTCCTAGTGTTCTGAACTCTGGGAAAGAAAGCAGTGAAGCCTACTTGGTATTTTGGGGTGGGCCTGAACACCCACAAGGCCATCAGAGTTAAATCAAGTTGTCAATGAAACATGCAGTTCCAAGAAAGCAAAAATTCTTATTTTCAATTCCACATTTCCAGGACACCCCAGGCCACACTGTTCAGCTGAAACAAATGACATTAACAACAAAGACAACCTTTGCAAGCCTGGATAGCACTCTGTGATTTCCACACTTCTGGGGCCAAAGAAGAGCCAAAGATAACTAAGGGTTAAGATGATCCAGCACCCAAAATTTCAACAAAAAATGCTGGATCCTGGAGCAGACAATCAAGAGCAGAGGAGTGAAGTCAGAAGGCTACTTGCCAGTGCCTAAACCAGACCAGTACTAATCAACCATAATTTCCCAGGACATCAAAATAAAGAGCCGTTAAAAATCAAGGTCACCAGTCAGTCCCCTGTTCCCCCTTGCCCCTGCTTTTCCTAAGGAAAAAAAAAAAAATGCTTATAGCAACTTCCCATCATCCTGCCCGCGCTGGGCAGTGCCAAGACTAAACTTTTAAACCTTGAGGGAGGTGGGAAAGTCAGCCAGCCAGCCGCTGGGCTAGGAAAAGTGGAGAGAAGGAGGGAAAGAGTCAAGTTTCAAAACAAAGGCTCCACAAGGAAGTGAATGTCAACCCCTCCCCACTTTCTACCTTCAAGCCAGCTAGGCTGGGCCTTGATTTTTAAGGACACAAATAAGTCAGATTTACCCAGCTCTCCAGCGTTCACCAACGCTTTGCTCTTCGCTAAAATATTTTGCACAACCACTTGCTGAGGGTGATGCTGTCCTCTCTCCCCCCATTTCCTCGGGGAGAAGAAACCGGGCCCCTAACGTAATGACTCGCCCAAGGTACCAGAGTAGAGCCTCAAGTCAGTTCTGTCCCCGACCAGGGCACCAGGACCAGGGCACCCGAGGCGCCCACGCGAGGGCCTCGGGGGCCAAAAGGACGACGTCCCCGCCTGGAGAGAGCCAGGCTGGGAGAGGGGAGGGGCCCCGCGCGCCTCGCGCCCCGGCCCCTACCTTCCTTGACTCCCGGCAGCTTGGACTGGTCGATGGTGACTTCAGCCATGTTGGGCCGGGGTCCCGGCCGGCCCTGGCCGCCCGCTTCCCCGCCCGCTACCTTGCCGCCGCTGGCCACAAGCGCGGCCCCGCGCGCAGGAGCAGCGCCCGACGCGGCGCAAAGTCCGGCCGGCAGCGCGCCGACCTGGGGGAGGAGCGGCCTCCACGGAAGGGCTGGGGACAAAGGCGACAGGAGACCCGGCCGGGCGCCCCAGGCTGGCGGCCCAGCCACCCCGCCGCAGCCACCTGCTCCTGCGCCCCCGGCCCCGATCGATACCAAATATCCGGAGCCCGGAAATGGACCCGGGCCGTCCAGTACGGAGGGAGAGAGGAGACAGAAAGGCGGGCGGGCAGGCGGGCAGGCGGGCAGGCGGGCAGGCGGGCGGGCCTGGGTGGGGAGGGGGAGGGGAGCTGCAGGTCTGTAACCGCAACTGCGAGTGGCTGGTGAGCGAGGATCGGCGCCCGCGGCCGCCTCCCTGCTGTCTCCTTTGTGCCGTGCGACGCCCCCGAGGCTGAGGCCCCCCTGCGCCCCCGCCCCCGGGCCCTGCCTCCCTATCCTCCGAGGGTCGCGTCTGTTGGCGGGGCCTTTGTGTCCTGAAGGCCTCAACAAAAGGGCCACATGGGTTACCCAGAACATAATCGGTATTGTCACCGGAGTCTACAGCATTCTGTGCCCTGGTTCCGGGGCTGAGATTCCCTGTTGCCTGGCTCTCTCAGGCATTCTTTGCCTCCCGGGATTAGAGGAAAGATTATATATGGACTCAGAAAACCTCTAATACAACCCACAGAACTAGACAACAGCTGATATCTGGGCCAACTTAGAGAAGAGAGCGTTCACAACCAGCTGGAGGAACTGAGTCATTCATTCATCAAAAAACGCATAACTGTCTACCAAATGTGATGTTAGGTACTGGGGGTGTTTCAGACATTCCAGACATTATCACATATTGGACTATAATTGTGACATTTTCTTCTCACAAAAATAGACATCCTGTCTGCATCTTCTGGCAACAGAATTCTCCCTCTCTTTGGGACTCCGTCCTCAGCAGTGGGCTCCTCTCCTTAGACTGTGCAATCGTAGAACCTCGCTATCACCACCACGCCCACCGCCACCCACACATGTTCATCTAAGGATGGGTGTGTGACCAATACAGGTCAAGCAGTATACTTCCCTGGAATTTTTGCCTAAAGAGGGACAGGTACTTTCTGTTTTCTATGGGGAAGCTTTGTGCTTACTAGTAAACTATGAAACCAAACTGCAGACAGAGCAAAGGTAAGAGAAAGAGAGATAAAGAGGGCATGTTCTGATATGAGAGCAAACCAGGTCCCTGGAATAGTTGGGATGCCTGCAGCTCCTGGATTCTGGGATCTACCTCCAACATCGTCTCAGATTTAAGCTGGTAATTTTACTCTCTTAAGCGTGTAAAGATGGATTTTCCTTCATTGATAACTCAAAGAGTCTCGGTCTGACAGGCCACATGGAAGAGGTTTTATCTGGACCAGACATTTAAAAAAATGGGGTAACAAAATGTAGGCTAACAAAAATTTAGGAGAAGAATTTCTAGGGCTTTCTAGGCCAAAGGGTGAACAACTATGGCTCACAGGCCAAATCTAGCCCAGGGGATTTTTTATTTTATTTTATTTTATTTTTTTAAGAGAGGGAGAGGAGAGAAGTGGGGAGAGGCAGAGGCAGATCCATTCCCAGAATGGATCCTGATGTGGGGTTGGATCCCTCCACCATGATATCTGAGCCAAAATCAAGAATCCTGCCCCTCAACTGACTGAGTCACCCAGGAGCCCTAAGCCCACTGGATTTTAATGACCGCATTTTATATGCTTAAATGATTACATTTTAAGTGGTTATGTCAGTTTTGCCTCTGTTTCAAAATCTAAAATATTTCCTATTAGACCCTTTTCCAAAAAAGGTTGCTGACTAGTAGTACTAGGCAGAAAGAACACTCAGTAAGTTAAATGTTGGAATAGGAAGGTGATAATATTAGAAAGGTAGTTTTATGGTGATTTTTTAAAAGATTTTATTTATTTAACAGAGAGAGATCACAAGTAGGCAGAGAGGTGGGCGGGGGGGGGGGGAGCAGGCTCCCTGCTGAGCAGAGAGCCCAACTCGGGGCTATATCCGAGGACCCTGGGATCATGACCTGAGCTGAAGGCAGAGGCTTTAACCCACTGAGCCACCCAGGCGCCCCTTTATGGTGATTTTTAAATTCCTTCCATTCTACTGACTTTTTCTAAATTTATGGTCATAGAGAATATTTGTAATAGATATTTTTGGTTTCCCTCTCCAAATCCATTCTCTCCACTTCTCTGCCATGCTCTGCCCTAGGAGCTGACATTTATGAATACATCACCAGGACCTCCTTGCCTTGTGCTTCCTGTTGAGTTGGACCAATGGGAAGCGCTGTCCTAAGATCAAAAGAAGGGAGGAAAGAAATACCAGCCTATGAATTACACTCCTCTCTCCCTTGAACTAGGCCAAAGTTTTGGCCATACCCTGGCCTTCAGATTATAATGCCTCTCCCAAAGCCCCTTTTCCATGGCTATAGCTCTCATGGGTCTCTAATAATACCATTTTCTTCTATTGCCCCTTCCGGCCTAGGGTTGTAAAGGCTTACTACTATTAGTTCCTTGAACCACACCCATACCTCTGTAATAGTCCTTCATTACATTCTGTTCAATTAAACCATTTTGAATGTGTCTTGTTTTCTGCCTAGATTCTTACTGATAGGGTAAATAAGATATGGCCAAGGGTCACTGCTTTGTTTTCCTTAAAAACATCCACATTTCTGTCCTAGAGAAAAGTAAATATATACGAAGTCATGTTTATGTTTCAGGAATCAGCTGCCTTCAGCAGAAAAAGTAATGAAAAGTGACCAGAAGCCCCTTTCTGTTGCTGGACCAAATGACCCTGAAATCCTCCCAAAAGTCAGGCTATCCTTCCCCACCTCCACCCTTACTCTGTATCTACCCTCAACCTGAGCAATTAGAGCTCAGGTTACGGGATCAGCACCTTCTAGCACAGGAGTGAAATGACTAAATATCTTCTGATGATTTAAAAGGAAATGAATGGACTGTGTTTTTTCCATTAGACATTCTTTCCTGTTTTGTTGAAGATTAGTTCACCATACAGTTGCGGGTCCATTTCTGTATTCTGTTCCATTGATCTATGTGTCTGTTTTTGTGGCAGTACCATACTGTCTTGATGATTACAGCTTTGTAATAGCTTCAACTAATGGTGTTGGGAAAATTGGACAACCATGTGCAGAAGAATGAGACTGGACCATTTCCTTACACCACACACAAAAATAGACTCAAAATGGTTGAAAGACCTAAATGTGAGACAGGAATCCATCAAAAATCCTAGAGGAGAACACCTCTTAGACTTCAGCTGCAGCAAATTCTTCCTAGACACATTGCCAAAGGCAAGGGAAACAAGGGTAAAAATGAACTATTGGGACTTCTTCAATATAAAAACTTTTGTACAGCAAAGCAAACAATAAAACCAAAAGACAATGGACAGAATGGGAGAAGATATTTGCAAATGACATATCAGATAAAGGGCTATTATCCAAAATCTATAAACAACTTATCAAACACTACACCCAAAGAACAAATAATCCAATCAAGAAATGGGCAGAAGACATGAACAGATATCTGTACGAAGAAGACATCCAAATGGCCAACAGACACATGAAAAAGTGCTCAACAATACTTGGCATCAGGGAAATACAAATGAAAACCACAGTGAGATACCACCTTCACACCAGTCAGAATGGCTAAACTTAACAAGTCAGAAAACGACAGATGTTAGCAAGAATACAGAGAAAGGGGAACCCTCCTACACTGTTGGTGGGAATGCAAGCTGGTGCAGCCACTCTGGAAACAGTATGGAGGTTCCTCAAAAAGTTGAAAATAGAGCTACCTATGGCCCAGCAAACACACTACTGGGTATTTACCCCAAACATGCATGTAAGCAATTCGAAGGTGCAGGTGCACCCAATGTTTATAAAAGCAATGTCCACAATAACCAAACTATGGAAAGAGCCCAGATGTCCATCAACAGGTGAATGGATTAAAAAGATATGATATATATATAGATACATACACACACACACACACACACAATGGGATATTATGCAGCCATTAAAAAAATGAAATCTTGCCATTTGCAATGACATGGATAGAACTAGAGGGTATTATGCTAAGCGAAGTAAGCCAATCAGAGAAAAAGACAATTATCATATGATCTCACTGATATGTGGAATTTGAGAAACAAGGCAGAGGATCATAGAGGAAGAGAGGAAAGAATGAAACAATACAAAATCAGAGAGGGAGACAAACCATAAGAGACTCAATCTCAGGAAACAAACTGAGGGAATTTGAAATGGAGGTGGGAGGGAGGGATGGGGTGGCTGGGTGATGGACACTGGCGAGGCTACGTGCTTGGGTGAGTGCTGTGGATTGTATAAGACTGATGAATCACAGACCTGTACCCCTGAAACTAATAATACATGTTAATTTAAAAAATGAAATAAAATAAGTGAAAGGAAATGAATGTATAGTGAATTCCTATAAAGAGTTCATGTATTTTAATGTCCTGAAATATCAATTTTACAGTAAAAAGTAGCAAAAGATGGGCTTCCCAGAGGAGGTACAAATCCCTAATTTTAAGCAGATCTCAAACAAGCAATTCAGGGCTAAATTGCAACTCAAATGCCACAGGTAGAAATAAAGATTTATTTATAAGGTAATACCAAGTATTTTGATAATACCAAAATACTCACTAATTGAGTAGATTATTGTAAAGGAAAGTCATATAATACATTTTCTACATGAAGAGGGTTAACTTGGGAATAACAAAACATGTGGATTGGAATAGGGAGAGTTTAACCATAAGAAGTCAAATTGGAAAACTAGAACATTCAACAGCCAAGTGGTACCAGATGGTGAACTCTATAATGGCAGGGATTTTTATCTGTTTTATTCACTACTATCCCTAATACCTAGAACAGTGCCTGGCACACAAGAGACACTCAATAAATATTTGTTAGATAAATAATGAATATATCTATCCAGCTGTATTATCAATAAGAATCCCAAATTAAAGGAAGGCTAAAGGAAAGCAATATGGTCAAATAAATGAGTCACATTGGACCTTGATACAACAAGAAAGGTGACCCACAATGTTACACATGCTCCTAAAGAGACCCCTTCTTCTTCTTGGCATCCAGTGCTTCTACCTCACCACCACAATCTACCTAAGAAAGCAGTTCCCCAAAAAAGAGGCTGTAATTAGAACTAATTATGTGACTTCCACTTAGCAGACAGTGTTAGTCTGCTAGCACTGTCATAACAAAATACCACAGCCAGAGTGCTTTAAACAACTGTTTATTTTCTTGTGGTTCTGGAGATTAGAAGTCTAAGAGCATGATGTTGGCAGGTTTGGTTTCTTCTAAGGCCTCTCTCCTTGGCTTGCACATGGCCACCTTCTCACTGAAACCTAATTGTCACCTGAGAACATTGTTTTTCCAGCAGCCCTCAAAATTAATGGTTCTCTTCTCAAATGCCCTATACCCCCACTGGGCCTGGAGGTGCTATATGGTTGTATACTTTTTATCTTATTGCCTCTCCCGGAACATATTTATTCCCTATTCTTAACTATGTCTAGCACTTTGAAGCTCATACCCTCAGACTCCCTACATCTCCCATGGTAGTTATTTACATACCCTTGGGTAACTTCTTGATCCTTCAAGATGATAGCTTCTTTCTCATTGTGTCCATCACCACGTAACTTGGTGATTTCAGTGTATACAAAGATAGCCCTTCTCCCAACCTGATCTCTTTTCTTAACCTCCTTATGCCCAGCAATTTTTTACTCCACCCCATTTCAGCCCAAAACTTCCAGGATCATTCATTAGAATTTGGCATTACTGAAAACTGTGCTCCTTCATCAATCTTGAACAGCCATTCTCCACCTACCATATCTATCCCCCTAATTCACTCCTACAAATACCTCATCTCCTACAATTCTTCAACAGCAGCAGAACTTATCATCTCTTTGCCCTACCAGCTTGGTACTGATTCTCACTTGCCCCCATACTCTTAGTTCTGTTTTAACTAGTTTATGGCCTATTTTTGTAATCACTCCCTAAGACACTCTCACTTCCCTTACCTCTGTCTTCCTCTTTCTTATTTGCATGGCAATAACCCAACCATGGCTAATTGACTATAAATTCTGTGTGTTTCCCAGGCCAATTTATTTCTTATGCCATTAGACACTAATTGCACATTTTCTTTCCTCCTACCTATATGGACCCTTGTCCCTCTTTACTCTTAGTTTCTTAGACCACTAAGAAAATAAAAGCACTGAAAAGAGGACTTTCAACCTCACCCTTTCCAAATCTATCAATCCACCAGTCTATTTCTCCTGCATAAGATTAACACCTCCATTGTGCACTGGATCCTTGGGTGATATTCAAAATATTTATTTTATTTTTTTTAAAAGATTTTGTTTATTTATTTGACAGAGAGAGAGAAATCACAAGTAGGCAGAGAGATAGGCAGAGGGGGAAGCAGGCTCCCCACCGAGCTGAGAGCCCGATGCAGGGGCTTGATCCCAGGACCCTGGGATCATGACCTGAGCTGAAGGCAGAGGCTTTAACCCACTGAGCCACCCAGGCGCCCCATATTCAAAACATTTAATAACCAGAATGACAGAAGTACAAACATGACAACCGAGCAGGTGTGGATAGTTCCCCTGTGCCAGCTGTCACCCTTTGGTTTCTGGATAATGAGAAGATCTAGGGAGTCCCAAGGAAAAGAAGATGTGGCCCAGGTGGGGGCGGAGGCAGTCAGGAGGCTTAAGACAGCATTAAATTATAAACCAGCCAGAAAGGATTACTATTTTAGCAATCATTATGTCTGTAGTTATTCACATCTGTTGATCTTCCTCTCACTTTTTCACAGATATTACTCTCCAAGAGTAATCATTTTTCCTCTCTGGTAAATACTTTACAACATTCGAATATACAACTGCACCTTAACAAAAACTTCCTTTGACTCTAAATTCCCTTTCATCTATTACTACATTTTTCTGTACCTGTTTATAGAGAACCTCTTTGAAACATTCAACCATTCCAATGATCTCCTCTTGCTACTTCCCCATCCTTTCTTGAACCCATTTCAGTCATACATTTTTAGGCCCACGACTCCAAAAAAATTTTTTATTATGTAAACAATGACCTTCATGATGTCAGATCCCAAGCTCAGTTTTCAGCCCTTCTCTAATTAACCTATTGTTAATATTTAATAGATATGATCCTACCTTCCTTCTTGAAATGTTTCTGTTGTTTCATTTTTGGGATTTTTCTTATTTCATTTCTTCCCAAATGTCTTTTCACTTAACCAGCCCCTCTTCCTGGAAAGCCCCTTACCCTTACCCCACCTCCTGCCAAATAACTGCAGGATGTGCTTCTCCGTTTTTATTCAGGTACCTACTCAAATGCCATTTTCTCAGAGAGACCTCCCGGACTTGATCTAAAATAATAACCTAATCTCTGTCATTCCATATTTTGCTCACTCTCTTTTCTCTCCAAATCAGTTATCTCTGCAGATCTTGTATATTTAAATATTTGTCTATTGTGTCCATACAATCTATCAAAATGGAACTTTGTCTATATGAATCATTACTATATCCTCAGAATAGTGTTGGCACACAGTATCTGCTCATAAAATATGTGTTGAATAAACAGTTTGATAAAGCATTTAGTAAAGGATTATTAAAGCAGATCATGACTATGCTAACCAAACAATATCTTTTAAAAAGTAAGTTTAAATATATATATATATTTTTTTTTGAGAGAGAGAGAGAGAGAAAGAGATAGAGAGACATAGAGCATACACACACATGCAAGAGGAGGATGGGAGGAAACCCTACAGGTAGCTTGATCCCAGGATCCCGAGATCATGACCTGAGCTGAAGGCAGACATTTAATCAACTGAGCCACCCAAGCACCCCTAAAAAGTAAGTTTTTAAAAAAAAGTGTGTTTTTTTGGAAATGAGTTTTAAGGAAAATAACAAGACCTTAATAGACAGTAGACGTAACTAAAAATTTTTAGAGAAACAACTGGGTTTAAAAGACAGAAATCTTACTTTGCAAGAGAAATCTTTAGCTTACATACCGTTGTATCCTGAAGCTTATTTTTTGTTTAAAGTCCTTTCATTTATTACAGATAAATACATTTCTAATGTGGAAAAGAACTATGACACCATTGCCACTTAGGGGGTGTTTCCATGGCTGCCACAAGAGTGCAGGCAAGAAACAGTGAGGAAGGAGAATCTCATCCAGAAGACTTGGCAGGGACTAAAGTAGAATGTCAACGGCTTTCACATACAGGGATATTAAGCATACTGGCACCACTACTGATTAGTTCAAGGAGCATAACATAAGGAGAAACACGAACTAACACCGAGAAAGCAAATTTCAGTAGTATGAGATATGGTAAAATGTGCCTAACCTGAGGGCTTATTATGCTGGAGTTAGAACAACACGAAAATTATGTATGGAGAAAGGTTTAATTAAGAGCAGAGCTTCAAACTGGAAAAGACTGGAATCTACCTTGAAATATTGAACCACACTGTCTCTTTTTCTGCAGGAGACCCATAATTTAGGAAACTTTTTCTACATGTGATTTTCCCCATCATATTTGTAACTAGAAGGTCAGGGCTATAAGTTCAAATTGAGAGAAAGAAAAAGGATGAATCTGTGAAGCTCAAGTCATCAGCAATGTGATGGCCTTAGCAGATTTTTGACTAAAGACATAAAGGAAATCCCTGTTCTATAACACATTTGTGAAATTTCCTCAATGTTTTGTTTGGCTCTATGTGGATAGTGCTTGACGTGTAAAAGTGATTCAGTGTTAGAGAGAGTTATACTAACAGTATAAAAATATAAATAAGAAGAAGACATATCAATTACAGTGCCTATGCCTGAGGGAAAGAAGTAGGGGATGTGAGGAAAATGTGCCAAAAGCTGTATCTTCAAGAGTGACCACAGCATCATTTCCTATTACATATGCCCTCCCTCAAAACGGCTTTGTAGCCTCCATCAAAGTGTGGAATTTAATTCTCCTCCTATTGAATCTGGGCTGGACCTGTGATGACACTGATCAATTAAATGCAACAGAAGTAGCATTCTGAGACTTGTAAGTCCTGGCACTAAGAAGACTAGGCAACTTCTGCTTTCATGCTCTGAAAGAAGTCAGTGGACTTGTAAGAAATCTGACTGTACTTATATCTCTATGTCATAAGAAACTCAACTAGTTACATGGAGAGGCTAGGAGAAAGGGACGAAAGATGCCCGGCCAACATCTCTAGTGGAGTGTTCAATTGACAGCTAACACCAAGATGATTACCAAGCATTTTCTTCAAAACCCAGTTGAGACATTCTAGGCAGAGCCATGTGGAACCATGTCCTCACTGATCTCACCCAGTTTGTAGAATGTTAAACAAACAAATGAATGCTATTGTTTAAAGCTAATAAGCTATAGAGTGGTATATCATGTATCCACAGATAACCAAAAGAGTACACTTCAACTGTATTTGTGGAGATTCAGTTCTTTGAGAAAGGACCATATATTTGAGACAAATCTGGAAAAATGTTGACCTTGAATCTGGGTGTGGCACATTAGTGACTATATTATTTTCCATTTTTTTTCTTTACATAGGAAATATGTATTTCATAACTCAAAATTTAAAAACCTATTTAGGCTTGCATTTATGGTTAAGATAGAATAAATAGCTCTAAACACATCCTCCCTCCATAAGCAACTATACAGCTAGAGAAAACATGTCGCAACTCTTTTCAAGTGCTGAGCAATAGGTAGTATGATTCCTGAGGAAAGAAAGGCACATGGAATGAGCCTCCCAGTCTCTTGCCTGTTCTATAGCTTGGTACAATTTTCTAATGTTCATAAAGAGGGTATAGGCTCCTGGGTGGCTCAGTTGGTTAAGTATCCAACTCTTGATTTCGGCTTAGGTTATGATCTCAGTCTTGTGGGGTAGAGCCACATATGGGACTCCGTGCTGGGCATGGAACGTGCTTGAGATTCTCTCTTCCTCTCTCTCTGGCCCCCCACCCCCTTTCTATATAAAAATAAATAAATAAGTAAATTAAATAATTAATAAATAAAATAAGGGGGGT
Source organism: Taxidea taxus jeffersonii (assembly GCA_003697995.1). Lineage (NCBI taxonomy): Eukaryota > Metazoa > Chordata > Mammalia > Carnivora > Mustelidae > Taxidea > Taxidea taxus. The sequence goes on along the minus strand of ML106183.1, from coordinate 45,625 downwards.
ATAATCCAAGCAGAGTCTCTCTGAGGAGGCACAGAATTGGGTGCATAAAATAAGGGGGGTATAATCCAAGCAGAGTCTCTCTGAGGAGGCACAGAATTGGGTGCAGCAATTGTGCTGACACAATTGGAACATGTGCAGTAGGGTATTGAAGAGTTTGCTGCATATAGGATTTCTCAAGTACTTGACGAAGTTTGCATATATGCAAGATGAAACTCTGTGAGGCCTAACAGAGAGCAGTATCCCTAGAATAGAGAATGGGATGGTAATTCAAGAGGTCACTAGATGATAGAAATGTCAGATTGAATACCCACTCAGAATAGAGAGAACTCATTAATACATCCAGTATTCAGAGAAGTTACCAAAGAGATCATGAGTTATATGGATAGCTTACTTGCAAAGGTTACTCTTTAGCTAATCTAACAAAGTCTATAACCAAACCTTCACAGAAGGAAAGGGAGCTTCTAGTAAATAAGTACTTGGCAGGACAAAAGTCAACAATTGATTTATCAAAAAAAAAAAAAACACAATCTAATCCAAATTAGATTAAAAATGCATCTTTCAAAATGTTCAGAAAAAAAATCATCTACCAAAAATTACTAGACTTGCAAAGGAGTTCAGGAAATGTGGTGAATAATTAAGACAAAAAAGCACCAGAAATCACAGACGCCAAAGTGACCTAGATGTTGGAATTAGAAGGCAAGGACATAAAACAGCTCTTGTTATCAATTATTGTACGTATTTTCAAGGATTTAAAGTAAAATATATGGTCATAAGGAATGAATAGCTGGGGAATCTCAGTGGACAATAGAAACTATACAAAAATCCGTGAACAGACCTAGAAATTTTTCTGATAAAATCTGAACATAAATGGAATTTCTGAAAGCAAAAAATATAATATCTGAAGGAAAGAAAAAAATCACTGAATGGGTCTGATAGTAGAAGGGAGATGGCACAATAAAGACTGTGAACTTGAACAGATCAATAGAAATTATTTAACTTAAAAAAACAGAAAACAGATTTTTTTAAGAAAAGCCTCAGGTACCTTTGATATAATATCATTCTGTTTATAATACATGTAGTTAGAGACCCAGGAGAGGAGAGAGAATGAGGCAGAAATACTTATGCAAATAATAGTTGATGGTTTCCCAGATTTTATTTGAAAACATCAACCTATGGATCCAAGTAGCTCAGGAAATCCGAAAAAGGAAAAATACAAAGAAAAACAACTAGGGCATTCTAGTCAAAGGGCGACAACCCCAGGTGAAAAGATAATCTTCAAATCATCCAAGAAAAATGGGATACATAAGAAAACACATATAAATGATGACTGTTTTCTAATCAGAAACAATACAGGCCAGAAAGTAATAAAGTTACAGCTTTAAAGTGACAACAATAAAAAATGCCTATCAAATCAGTATTCAATATATAACAAAAAAGTCCTTCAAAAATAAAAAATAAAATAAAGTTATTTTCTAATAAATGAAAACTCAGAAAAGTGGTAACCACCATACCTAAACTATAAGCAATAAAAAAGGAAGTTCAAGAGGCTGAAAGAAAGGATAGCAAATAGAATTTCAGATCTAAAGAAAGAAAAGTCTAAATATGAGGATAAGTTTTCAAAAATCTATTTTCTTATATCTTTTCACTTTATTTTCCTAAAAGATAATCTATTTTTTAAAGCAGAAAGGTAAATAAATGAAATTGTAAGTTAGTGCTTTTAAAGTATGTAGAGGTAAAATTCATGACCACAGAAATGCAAAGTCATGGGTGAATAAATGAAATTAAAGTGCTGTGAAGTTGAGGTATAAAAGACTCAGAAAAATTAAGAGAAACATGAACAAATTTATTTATCTGTCCAACATAGCACCCAATACAAAAACTAACAGAGATATGAAAAGAACAATATAGACCAATATCCCTTATGAAGATAGATGCAAAAATCCTCCACAAAATATTAGTAAATCAAATATAGAAGTATACAAAAGGAATAACACATGAACACCAACTGAAGTTACTCCCAGGAATGAATGCAAAATCGATTCAAGAATCTGCCAATGGAATTCAACATCTTAATCATCTCAATAGATATTATCAAAAACAATTTTGGTAAAAATGCAACATAAATTTATTAAAACAACAACAACAACAAAAACTCTTGGGACGCCTGGGTGGCTCATTCTGTTAAGCGGCTGCCTTCAGCTCGGGTCATGATCTTGGGGACCTACGATCGAGTCCCACATCAGGCTCCTTGCTGGGCAGAAGCCTGCTTCTCCCTCTACCTGTTCTGCCTGCTGTTCCCTCGCTTGTGCTCTCTCTCTCTCTCTGTTAAGTTAAAAAAAAAAATCTTTAAAAAAAACTCTCAGAAGACCAGAAATAGAAGGAAACTTCCTCAATATCACAAGATGTGTCTATGAAGAACACATAAGCTGGTGAATTATTGCACTGTTTCCTTCCATGATTGGGAACAATAATAGGATATGAGGTCTCTTTACTTTTATTCAAGATTTTACTGTTCAATATTCCACAGTGCAATAAGAAGGAAAGAAAGTAAAATACACCTAGATTGGGAAAGAAGTAATTTTGTGTATTATATGATTGTTTAAGTAGAAAATTCTAAGAAATGTGCAAAGGAACTGCTTGAACTAATAAGTTTAGCAAAGGGACAGAGTAGAAGTTCGATATATGAAAATCAGTTGTATTTCTATATACTAATAACGGTTAGGAAATACACATTTTAAAAATCTATTTGCTATAGCATCAAGATACATAAAATCTTAGAAATAAGTTTAAAAAATATATGCAAGACTTCCAGTCTGAATACTATGAACTATTGGCTCATAGAAATTGAAGATGATCTGGAGTAGAGAATCATCCTGAGTTCATGAATTGGAAGAATTAATATTTTAAGAGGCCAGTTGTCTCAAAATCAGTGTATTGACATAATTCAATTCTGTCTAAAATTCCAACAGATTTTTTTTTGTAAAAATTGACAAGCTGTTTCTAAGTCTAATATAGAAATGCAAATGGTTAGAACAGTCAAACAGTTTTGAAGCTGAACAACATTGGTAAACTTATACTATCTGTTTTAAAATCCAACTATAGGGACGCCTGGGTGGCTCAGTTGGTTAAGCGGCTGCCTTCTGCTCAGGTCATGATCCCAGCGTCCTGGGATCGAGTCCAACATCGGGCTCCTTGCTCGGCAGGGAGTCTGCTTCTCCCTCTGCCTCTGCCTGCCACTCTGTCTGCCTGTGCTCGCTCTCTCTCTCTCTCTGACAAATAAATAATAAAAAAATAAAAAAAAATCCAACTATAAAACTACAATAATCAAGCCAGTGTAGTACTGGAATAAGGAAATACTTCAGTGAAATAGACAATCCCAAAAGAAGTAAATATATGCATTTAATTGATTTTTTTCATAAAAATGACAAAATAGTTCAGGCTTTTCAACAGCTAGAGGAACTGGAACTCATACATTAGTACTGTGAGTATGAAATCTTACAACACTTTTAGAATACTAACAGTTTTTAATGTTAAATACACATGTAAATTATGACCCTTTACTTTCTGTTAAAATGTGACCTGCAAAGAAAACACCACTTTGTATTTGTTTTACCATAGTTCTGCTTCATTTTCCTTTTCTCTATACTCCTGCTGTCCTCCTACCTCATCAAAAGTGTTAATATACGATAAGTTTTGTCAAACGTTCTGTTTTCTGATGGCTTGAGGCAAATGTAACTGATAGAAAAAATGGCCCTCAAAAGCCCATCCACAAGATGAGGTTTTGAGGTTAAATCACTCATGTTCTGGAGAAAAGCTACTCACTCCATTGCTATTGTTAAGTGGAACAGCAAAACTTCCTGGCCCGGAATGGAATTACAACTATCCAAGCTTTCACCTTTAGTTAAGTGGGATGAAGTGTAGAAATAAGGACAGGCATATGAGGTCAAGTGGTGGGACACCTGCGAGGCGCAGTTGGTTGACCGGCTGCCTCTTAATTTTAGTTCAGGTCATGATCTTGCGGCCATAGGGTCCAGCCCCACATGAGGCTCCTTCCTGGGCACGGAGCCTGCTTGGGATTCTCTCTCTCCCTCTCCATTTGCCCATTTGCCCCACTCCCCCACTTGGGCTTGCTGTCTCTCTCAAATAAATAAATAAATCTTTAAAAAAAAGAGATCAAGTGGCTATTACGCTTAATCAGTATAAAGACATTTGTAATTATAAAGTTGCAAGAGCTGCAAAAATGAAGTAAGTGCAGACTTGATGGGTCTCTTAAGACAAATGAAAGAAATTGGGGTCTCTGAGGTCAGAAATGAGGATATTTGGGAATGTGAACCTCCTAAATTCTCTGATCTTTCAGGGCCAGCAGAATCAGCCCTTCCTAATTGCCAGAGGAAAAGAGCATAACCTAAAGACCATGAATTAATTACTCAAAATAGTGACTTACAATATTACTACTGGCATCCTTAGGATTCATCCTTACCATTCCTCACGGTCTTCAGGGCTGATACTGAGAATCAGATTTTAGTACAACCTGAGTAGGGAAGTATAAGCCTAGGAATTTGCGGGTGTTGTTTCTTGAAACCTGACAATGTTAACGGCCTTCGTTAAATGAAGCCAAGATGCCCAAGTGTCTATGCTTTGTTATTGAGGAATTTGCCAGAAATCTCAGGGAAGTAGAGAGGTTGGAAAGACAACACCTGAGAATTACTACCTAAAGCTGGAGGAATACTACCTTTACCAAGGCACTAATGAATGCACAGGTGAGAAAGGCATTGACATCTTTAAAAAGCTCAGGGGTCGCTTCCTTCATCAGTGGGAGAAGATGCTATGAAACTAGGCTAATTAAACGCACATGAAGAAAATGGGATTCTGGAAAGGCCAAGTACAAAGTTAATATTTAGAAATTCTAGAGTGGTGGTGAGAGGAGTTTTAACTGCCAGAGAACTATGCTGATGGCTAATAGATTATTGTTTTCCTAAAGGGTAACAAAGATGGACAGTTGTTATACATATTTATATGTATATATATACATATATATATGTGTATATATATATATATGAGAGAGAGAAAGAAAGAGAGAGAGAAAGGAAAGAAGGAAGGAAGGAAGGAAGGAAGGAAGGAAGGAAGGAAGGAAGGAAGGAAGAGGGAGGGATGAAGAAGGAAGGAAGGAAGGTAGGTAGGTGGGGGATGTTTGACATTGAATGCCACATTGGAAAGTCACAGTCTTTCTTTCACTTTCTGTATCTAAGTCTAATCACAGAGCTAGGTCCAACTGATTGAAAGAGAGGCTGGAGACCTGAGGGTCTGTATAGTAAATGTCTTCTGACCTTCTCCATAGGGACTTGCAGCTATTTGACAAGATAGCTTGTCCTACATGATCTTTAAGACTTATATGCAATTTGAACTGACTCACAGGGAACCTGAAATGTCATATTAGACCATGATGGGAGAAGGATCTTTTTTTTTAAGATTTTATTTATTTATTTCAGAGAGAGAGAGTGAGTGAGTGAGAGCGAGAGCGAGCGAGAGAGAGAGAGCACAAGCTGGGGGGAGAGGAAGAGGGAGATGGAGAGGGAGAGGGAGAAAATGACTCCCCTCTGAGCAGTAAGCCTGATGCCAGGCTTGATCCCAGGGCCCCAGGATCATGACCGAAGCCAAAGGCAGACACCTAACCAACTGAGCCACCCAGGTGTCCCAAGAGAAGGATCTTGTAGAGGACAGATGTTAAGTATAGTTTTGATCCAAGTCTGTCTCTCAGTGGGCTCAGTGCATCTATAGAATAACCTTATAGTTATTTCCAAAGTCAATAAGGATATGGAAAGGATGGATATACTTAACAGGTGACAGAACTCAGATTCATTCTCTGACCTTTGGAATAAGACCCATCTGGAGGTACCAACTGGAAGCTTCTGCAACTGCCCTTCCCTACCTCAAAGGTAGAAAATAAGAAGCAATAGCACATTCTAAATTAATTGAAGAGATTTGAGCCACCATCAAAGACTTAAGCAGCAAAGTTAAATACCAGCATGTTCTTCATCATTTCATCTCTGGCCTCTGAAAAACCACTTGGATCATACTGGATGATGGAAACTGCTATAGCCTTAACCAAATTATAACTCTGATCTTGCTGTCTTGCTGGATGTCAAGAACTGTGAAAGCTCTGAGATTTTACTCCACTGGCAAGCTAAGAAGTTAGCCTGCCACAGCTTCATGGATGCTGGCAGAAAATTTGAGATTCCTGAGTTGGAGACAAATGAAGTTTATTACTCACAGAAATAGCAGTAGACAGAACATCAGGCCCAACTCATACAGGGTGAAGCAAAGAGGGCCAGGTGTTTCCTCACACTCAGTGGGGCATGTTATAAGAGAGGAATCTCAATTTTGGGGATCCTGAATCTTTTGTAATGGGAAGTAAGCCTGCTTATCCTTTGCCTTGATGGGAGATATTATTTTTCTTATATTGGAATGTAAGTAAACCTACCATTTGTTATGAAAGGATATGCTTTCCCTGTCCTTCAAAGCTGTTTGTTATAAAACATTCTTTAAAAAAATAGTCTAGAACAAAGAAAGTCAGTACCTCTACTCACAGGATATGCAAAATGTGGGGTCCCCACTGAGAATTGACTCCCAATAGCAGATGCATGATATTTATTGAAGCACATTAACCAACCTCTGACACTCGGTATGCTATTTTCAGATAAGTGATCTCTTTAGCATGGAAGATCAAATACAGCTTGCCTTTTCATGGCTATGTCACTGTCCTACTTCTTTTTGCAATATCATCCCCAGCATGTACCTCAATCCTCAGGTATCCCGACCATGATGATCATTCTCACATTCTGCAGAATATCCTGCTGGTCAAGTCTGTAGATGGTATCATTCTGATTGGTTTCATAAGCAAGAGGTGACAAGTATCCTTAATACTCTCATAAGACATGTGTCAAAAAGTGGAAATAAAACCCATAAAAATGTAGAGGGTAATGTTCTTAGGGTCTAGTGATCTGGAGCATACTGAGTCATGCCTAAAAGCAATGGTTAATAACTGGGGATAATTTTCCCTTCAAAAGACATTAGGCAATGTCTGGAGACATTTTGGTGTTCAAAATTCAGTGAGAGGGTATAGCATTGAGTGATCAGTAAACTGGGGGTTGAAGTCGGGGTAACAACAAAATTGAGTAGAGGCCAGAGAAGCTACCAAATGTCCTACAATGTGCAGGAAAGCCCCCTCTCACTAAAGAATTATCTAACCCCAAGTCTCAATGATACCAACATTGAGAAACTCTGCTTTAAAGCAATAATTATGATGTTGCCCTTTGCAAATTCTATGCAAGAAAGGATATTGTGTATGTGGATTTTAGCTCTGAATTTTAGAAGTAACATTTAAAGGAAATGGTAATACTAGGAGACCCTTTCATGAAATGACTTTGAGGCTTCATATTTCTAGCGTAGTCCTGTACAAGATGGGGTTCTACAGCTGGGCCCATACTGTAGTGCAAGCTCCCTACTACATGCAACATATTCATGTGGCTCAGCTCTACTTTTATCCCTGGCCCTAGCACTTGCTTTCCTTCTGAGCCATAGATGTTTTAGCAATAGCTCTTGCCATTACCAAGGTGATAAGGGCCCAACTATTCCTGCTTGTCCCATCAATGCAAGCAAAAAAGGACCTATGCAAGGTATTGACTGACAAGGAGAGACCACTGCAATAAGCCTAGTAATAGGCAATAAGCCTATTGGTGCAATGAAGTTGAGAATGTTCTAGCTTCCCAACTAGGTGCTTTGGGAGCCAAGAGGAGAATAACAGAGCCCGAAAGTGCAGGGGTGTTGACCCTCCAGGGGGTAGAGCGAAGATATACAAGATGAGATGGAAGCAGCAGAAAATCTCCTTGCCCTTCTGATTCATGGTGGATTGTTCTAAGGTATGGTGATTCCCTGCTGTCAGTCCAGATTTATCCTGCAAGACTCAGCAGTCAAACACATTTTTGGGTGATAAGATAGCTAGCACAAAAACACATCACTCTGTATTTGGTTTCCCTCTTTCATGCCTTACTTTTCTTTTTCATCTTGTGCTTCCTTGTACTGCAGAGAGGCAAAATTGAAGCTCTAACTTTTTTAGAGCTTTTGACTGGGACTCAGAATTGGACTGACATATTCACATTAACTAGAGAAAAGCATAAAGATGTATTTAATAAAATTTTTGCATGACAGAGAGCCCTCATAGTAAATGAAGACCCAAAGAAGCAGTTAGATTTGAATGTGTGTCTACACTGAATTGGACAGAGTAGTAAGTTGTGAAAATGTGACAATGCATATGGGCTTGGGCTAGGATAGTTAATTAGGTAAAGAAGTGACTAGATAGAGATAAGTTTTAGTTGAACAATATTTATTTTTATAGATTTCTCTCAGTGGTAAGAATGTCAGTTTTCTCCTGATACTGGAAGGATATATCCTATCTGGGGTTTTATCTCCCGCTTTCAAGTAGAAAAAGAAGAGTCACAGCACCCCTCTCGCACCTGCTGATTTTCAAGGCTCTTTAACTCTAAATAATCCTTATGTCAAAGTGGCACATTTTGAGGTGGTATATTCTGCCATCCTCTAGTACCCTCCAGTAAAGCATCAGATATAATTTTGTCTCAGGGTTTCTTTTTGGAAAAACTTGCGCTAAAACACACTTTATTAGAAATAATAATATGCCCTCCACACTTTATGGAGGGCATATGGAGCCATGATCGGCAGGGAGACTGTAGAGGCATGTTGAGGCCAGTCCATGGAGCACTGTCAAAGTCAAACTAAGGATTCAAAAGAAGCTCAGGTTTCAAGAATCCATGATTGTGTATTCACACAGAGTGGTAGGAACAGTATTCTGCATCAATAAAGTGACTTAGTGCCTCTCCAGGCATTCATTAGCTAATTAAACTGGGCTGCAGAGATTGCTGATTCTTTCTTGTCACGTAATTCCTAGGAATCTCTTTTTTGCTTAATTATGTGGGGTGCACACTGCTTCCTGTCAGCAGCCCATCCCTCATGTGCTGAGCAGTAAAGGTCTGCCAGAGGTGAACTGGAGCTTCTTCAGGGAATTAGTTAGTAGGGAATCTGCAGCAACCGTCTGCATGAAAATGCATGAAAATGTCTCCTCCTGACCAGAAGAGACTTTTTAGTGCTCAAACACCCTAAGGACCCCCAAGCACGTCTTCTGTATTATTATCTATATCTCTACAAGACTTTGGGCAATTTCCAAAGCTAACGTGGAAAATTGTTGCTATTTATGTTTCTGATGTAAATTTTTTTGGGGTAAAGTAAGAATAGTTATAAACTAACAAAATACATGACAAACAGACTGTTTGCAGAACATGCTAAAGTTCAAACATCATTCTGTTTAATTTACAGACAATGAAATCAGTGAACAGGTTGAATTTATCTCTAAACTTAACTTGCTCTCCTTATGTTTTACACAATGTAGTCTATTATGCGATAATGAGGGAAAACATAAATGATATAAGTATATTTTATGTTTGGTGAGTTTTCTTATCAAGGTTAACACGAAATATGAATATTATATTCACATTGTGTTAGTGGTTTCTTGATTTGATTTCTGCAGAAGTAAACCTTGAGACAAGGATTCAAATGAAAGTAGTGTATTTGGGAAGAAGTATCAGAAAAGATCTGATGGGGAGAGGAGAAGTGAGACTGGGAAAGAAAGAACCCAAACAGTATGTCATCAAGCAAGTTACCACAGTGTGCAACCAGAGTGTAATCCACTGGGGAACTTGGGCTGACACTGAAGCACAACTTCACAGTTGTCCTGGGTAAGGTCAAGGAAGCTAGCATATTTATTTTCTACATCCCTGTCTTTCACTGGATGAAGTCTGTTTCAGGGAGCTCTACTAGATTTCCTTTTAAAACCATCAACCATTTCTCTCTTTTGCAATTTTCCAGTGAAGGATCTGGTACCAACTTGCATCTAAACAAGTATGCTCACCTTAGTCTTATGTCTTGCTAGAGTGAAAACTTAACTACAAATGGCTTGGATGTGGGTCAGGGTCATGCACATAATACTCCATTGACAACTGCTCACTGAACCATCAGCTTGAAATATTAGGAAGAAGACTGGATGCGGAGAAGAAAAAGATATCGGGAATCATCAGTTGTCATGACATTCATGGGTAGTATATCAGAGATTGAATTTAGGTCTTATGAATCTTATTGATGGGTTCTTTCCCTTATGGAACACAGTTTCTTGAATGATTGTGTTCCTCATATCACTTATCTTACTGATGGTCATAATATTGGGAATAAACAGGCACTTGTGAGTCAACTGTGAGTTTTTTTTTTAAAGGTCTTATTTATTTATCTGACAGACAGAGATCACAAGTAGGCAGAGAGGCAGGCAGAGAGAGGAGGAAGCAGGCTCCCCGCTGAGCAGAGAGCCTGACTCTGGGCTAGATCCTAAGACTCTGGGATCATGACCTGAGCCAAAGGCAGAGGCTTTAACCCACTGAGCCACCCAGGAGCCCCTGTGAGGTTTTTTTTTTTTTTTTTTTGGAAGGGAATGTGTTCTTAGATACTACTGTCCAAATCTTGTCTTAAATTCTTCCCTCTTAGCAGGAATGGATATCTGTTCAAGGGATATAAGTTGTGCCTGGTGGGGCTATCTTATACCAAAACTATCTATGGGGCTGAATCTCAGCAGCCAACAAAACTGATTTTTTCTGTGTCCTCCAATTTCCAAGGACTCTCTTCCTCTCAACTCATGCCTCTTTGCAAAGCTCCAGGGGAAATAAATCTGAGTTTATCCTGTTATAGTAGTTAATGGGCTTAAGAACAACTGAGCTGAAAAGTCATACCCATGCAGGAGTTACAAATTACCTAAGTCAGGATAAAAGCTTCATCAATACTGACTCCGCCTAATGGTTTGTGTCAGAGGAAGAAATCTCATTACAATAATGGCATCTTCTCCCTAAAGCACTGCTCTTTGGACTGAAGTTCTATAAATGTATCAATATCGACAAGAATTTAGTTAATAAAACTGAATTGTTGAATATCTATCTTCATTCATTATTTAATGTGTTGATAACATAGGTTTCTCAGAGTGAAATCTTGAAAAATATTGTGGTGAGAAATGAAAGGAAATTTGTGGAGGGCGAGGTAGCATTGTGAATCATATAGGACCAAGCAAACTGGATTATGCAAAGCCAAGGATATTTGAATTTATTGTTTTTCATTCAATTCTTATGGTCATCAGCTAGAATGAGACAAGTTCTCCTACTGGTTTGAATAAGACTTATGTAAATTCATAAATATGTTTGGTCACCCAAAATGACTTGATGGAATTCACCTAAAAAATGATTTGATGGATCAGTCAAAGAAAGGAAAGTGACATATTATGGGTAACCAGGAAGTCAATCTTAGAAATGAAACGGAAGGAAGTGATAAACTCAAGTACATACAAAAAATAGATCTACTGAGCGAAAGGGTACCCATTCAGAGTTAAACAGAGCAGTGACTTTTTCATAATTCATCAATGAATTTTTTGCGAGTTCCCTTATTGTGCAAGATATTATGTTGGTGTGCTAATGTAGAAAAATAATCTTGAATTATCTTTTTCTTTTTTTAATATAGATGATTATACATACTCTATGGAGAGAACAATAGGTTAAGAAAGTATTCTTAATCATTTAAGAAAGCAGAATATTGCCGTGGAATGTTCAAGGGGAAGAGATGTTGGATTTAATTAACCTCAACATTTTACATGAGAGATTGAAGCCCAGAGCTTGGAAGTACCAATGTTATGTGGCAGAGGCAGAAGGTGTTAACTTTTTTTTCTTAACTAGGTGACCAAAGAACATTTAGCCTGGCTAGATGACAATGTAAATATTAAGTGATTTATTATGATGAATAATGTTTTCTTAAAATTAATTTTCTTAGTAAATAGAGATTATTTAAATGAGAATAATCAATGGTGGAATTTCTATTCACTTTAACTAGCATTGGTGATCACAAACTATGTCCCAGAAGCCATGCTAAATATTTACATCTATTTTTTCATTTAATTCCTACCACAGGATGGAAGATGTATGTTATGATGAACAATAAGGAATTATTATCCTTATGCTTAAGCAATTCAGATTTAGAGAGAGACCCCCACACAGACCTAATTAGTAATAAACATAATGCAGCAAGTAGAGTAACACAAGTATATTATGTCTTTAAGTATATGGAAGAAGAAGCAATCAATTCTGCCCAAAAAAAGATCAAGGAATTCTTAATTGGAAAATATAATCTTGGACCTCTGACTTTTTCTTTTTTAATGAGTTTCCTGGGTAGAATAATGAAGGATAAGGATCTTTTAAGCAAGGGGAACTATGTGAACAATAGAATGGTCTCTTGAAAATAGTTTCCCATCTCCACTGCTTAGTGACTTAGTGAGGCAAGTTCTAAATTAGCTTTCAGAGTAAGAGAAAGGAGAAAGCTGAAATTAGGGTCAGGGAAGAGCTAACAGGACTCCTGAGAGTAGTTCCTAAAATGAGTCAAGTCAGGAAAGTGATCAAACACAGATGCATTCTTCTATGAGTTAGACACTTCTAAGGGACAAACCCTTTAATCTGTAGTTCAAGTCCAAGAGTCACACTCAAGGAGAAAAGGCACAGAAGTTACAGGGAACCTCTTCATTTGAAGAGATTCTCATTAAAAAAAAAAAAATGCTTTTTGCCCAGCCTTCTCTGGAAGAAGCCTTGATTCAGTCCTTCAGTGAATCTGCAGGATGCCTACCAGTTTCCTTTTCTGACATCTTTTGACTTTGATACTGTTCTTCCTCACAGATATTACATTCTCTCTCAAGCATAACCAGCATCATTACAGTATATTGTATGGCCTAAACACATTTTAGTTCACATATTAGTTAATTTGCCTATTACATCAAAGTCATGTTTACTTCCCCTTCCCCTCAGTTGCTCAACGTCTCCTATTTCCTCTATTTGGGAGAAAAACAACAGAAATATGCCAGGCTTTGCCTTTTCTTGTCCTCTTCACCTCTGAACACTGAGACTCTGAATTTGTAAATCTCAGCCCTTCCTAACTCGGTAACGTTTGTCTTGTCATCTTCCTTCAGATAGCCTTATTCTGCATCTAGAAGAGTCAGTTAGCCCTCTTCCTTTTAGCAGGTGGATTTGAAATAGGCAAACTAATGGGAGGTACCCAAGCAAAACCAGCACTACAAATGGACTCTTACTCTACTTTTGTATTCATTTTATTAATCATTAGATATTTTGCTAGGATTTATTATGTACCAGGTCCTCTTGTGGTTGCTGACAATGTGGTTATAAACATGGCAAACAAAAACCATGACATATTGAATCTGATAGTCCAATAAAGACGGGTAATGCACAAAAACACAACATAATAATTTCAGAGTTGAGACATGGGCCACTCAGGAAATGTATAGTGCAGTGAGAGCTATGACAGGCAGACTCACCTAGTCTGGAAAAATAAGAGAGATTTTGATGAGGAATTTTAACTGAAGCTTAAAATGGAATAAGTGTGTGTGTGTGTGTGTGTGTGTGTGTGTAAGTAGGGAGAGGGAGTGTGTCTCCCTACAGACACAAAGTCCTTGTGGGAGAAAGTAGCCTGACATTTTTGAAGAATTAAAGATCATTGTGGCTGAACTGTGGTAAGGGGAAGATGGATCCAGACAAATTGAAGATGTGAGTAGAGGCAGATAATGCAGGACCTTATAGGCCGTGTTATTACTTTCGATCTTTGTCTTAAGTGTAACAAAAAAAGGTTCAGGGTTTTAAGTAGCAATATTACAGATTGATATTTGCATTTCCAGAAGAGTACTCTATGAGCTTTGTGGGAATAGATTAAAGAGGAGCAGTAGTGGGTATAAGGAAACTTGGTAATAAATGGTAAGTCACTAGTGTAGGTGTGAGACATTGGCTTCCTAGTCTAGGAAGGTGCCAAAAAGATAGACGTGGAAAGACTGAAAAATACCTAAGAGGTTTAATGTCAGAACTTTGCAATTGGGTAGAAAAGTTTGGGGAGTAAGGGAGAGGAAGAGGGTTCTTGAATGAATGACTGAGTAAGCGGCCATGCGGCTCACTCAGGTAGTAAACTTTAAAGAGAAGTGAAACATTAGAGTGAAAAAGAAAGGTTCACTTTTGGATGTGGTGGAGAACCCTGTAAAAAATCCAGGTATGGTATTCAAAAAAGAGGTAAGGAGAGTCACTGGCATACAGGCAGTGATTAAAGTTATGCATTTCCTGGAAGAGATTGAATCATGATAGGAAAAGAGAATCAAGAACAAAACTCTGACAAAGTTCATTTTTCAAACGTCAGAGGAGGAGGAAATGTTAAAAGAAACTGAAAAGAAATAGCTAGCAAACTAGGAGGAAACCAGGAAGTTTTTCCAATGCGAAAGCTATGGTGAACCAAAAAGATTCGGAAAAAGATACCCAGAGAAAGGAGAACCAGAAAGGGTTCACTGAACTTGGCAGCAATGAGATTTTTGGAGAGGGCTGTTTTGTAGAGCTGGGAACAGAATGGTAAAACCAAACTTGAAATGGGCTAAAGAAAATATGTGGGAAAGAACTAGAGGAAGGAATTATTTCTGGAAGTTTGGCCCTGATGGAGAGAGAAAGCAGTGACAGTGGTTAGCAGACACTGTAAGTAGTCTAGTAAAGTTTACTTAAGATGAGAGAGAAATACCTTTGTTTAAATGATAGTGGCAAACAGAAGTTCTGATTCCTGATGTGAGGTTAGATCATCTTTACAGCTACCATCACCGTGGTAGCTGAAGGAAGAGGGTGAGCTTAGAGACATTTGCTGATGGCCAGGGAGTCTATCCTTTAAACTGAGGCCTAAGCCCTTATCTTGACAGTTTCTTCCTTTGAATGCAATTCTAAGAGTCTGGTTTTCTGCTGCTTAACATCTGTAGGCTTAGAGAATCTTTTTTTCTTATACAGACAATGCTAATAGATCCTGGATTTTTAATGAAGGTTTTCCTCTCTTTTTTTTCCATCTTATTTTATTTTATTTCTTTTCAGTGTTCCAGCATTCATTGTTTATGCACCACACCCAGTGCTCCATGCAATACATGCCCTCCATAATACCCACCACCAGGCTCACCCTACTCCCTCCTCCCCTCCAAAACCCTCAGTTTGTTTCTCAGAGTCCACAGTCTCTCATGGTTTGTCTCCTCCTCCAATTTCTCCCAACTCACTTCTCCTCTTTATCTCCCAGTGTCCTCTGTGTTATTCCTTATGCTCCACAAATAAGCGACCATATGATAATTGACTCTCTCTGCTTGAGTTATTTCACTCAGCATAATCTCCTCCAGTCCTGTCCATGTTGATACAATAGTTGGGTATTCATCCTTTCTGATGGAGGCATAATACACCATTGTATAAATGGACCATATCTTTTTTATCCATTCGTCTATTGAAGGGCATCTTGGCTCTTTCCAGAGTTTGATGACTATGGCCATTGCTACTATGAACATTGGGGTACAGATGGCCCTTCTTTTCACTACATCTGTATCTTTGGGGTAAATATCCAGGAATACCATTGCAGGGTCATAGGGTAGCTCTATTTTTAATTTCTTAAGGAATCTCCACACTGTTTTGCAAAGTGGCTGCACCCACTTGCATTCCCACCAACAGTGTAAGAGGGTTTCCCTTTCTCCACAACCTTTCCAACACTTGTTGTTTACTGTCTTGTTAATTTGGGCTATTCTAATTGATGTAAGGTGGTATCTCTTGATTTGAATCTCCCTGATGGCTAATGATGATGAGTATTTTTTCATGTGTCTGTTAGCCATTTGTATGTCTTCTTTGGAGAAGTGTCTGTTCATGTCTTCTGCCCATTTTTTGATGTGCAGATTATCTGTTTCGTGTGCATTGAGTTTGAGGAGTTCTTTATAGATCTTGGATATCAGCCCTTCATCTGTAGTGTTATTTGCGAATGTCTTCTCCCATTCCATGGATTGCCTCTTTGTTTTGTTGACTGTTTCCTTGCAGTGCAGAAGTTTTTGATCTTGATGAAGTCCCAAAAGTTCATTTTTGCTTTTGTTTCCTTTGCCTTTGGAGACATGTCTTGAAAGAAGTTGCTGTGGCTGATGTCGAAGACGTTACTGCCTATGTTCTCCTCTAGGATTTTGATAGATGCCTGCCTCACATTGAGGTCTTTTATCCATTTCAAGTTTTTCTTTGTGTGTGGTATAAGAGAATGGTCGAGTCTCATTCTTCTACACATAGCTGTCCAATTTTCCCAGCACCATTTGTTGAAGAGACTGTCTTTTTTCCACTGTATATTTTTTCCTGTTTGGCAAAGAATATTTGACCACAGAGTTGTGGGTCCATATCTGGGCTCTCTAGTCTGTTCCACTGGTCTATGTGTCTGTTTTTGTGCCAGTACCATGCTGTCTTGGTGATCACAGCTTTGTAGTAAAGCTTGAAGTCAAGCAACGTGATGCCCCCAGTTTTTTTTCTTTTTCATTATTTCCTTAGCAATTTGGGGTCT
>ML106183.1:0-27735 GCA_003697995.1 Taxidea taxus jeffersonii | reverse complement strand
AGAGTCTCTTTTGGTTTGTCTCCCTCCCGATCCAATCTTGTTTCATTTTTTCTTTTCCTACCACCTTAACCCCCACCCCCGTTGCATCTCCACTTCCTCATATCAGGGAGATCACGGTTACATTTTTTAAAGATGTTTTGTTTTGCATCATGTGCTGCAAGGGAAGAACCTTATGTTTGAACCTTGATTTTTAGGCCTTCATTCTGACCAGAATCTAAGCCTCTATTCACTTCTATTAAGACACCTTCTATGCTTTCAACTATTATCAAAATTGCTACTTGAAAACAGACTAAACTCCTATAGTACAGTATGTCTATGCCTGGAAATTTCTGTTGCCTGTCCCATCTACTGGTGTAAAGTCCTTTTTGAATGTTAACTCCTACTGGTGTTCAATATTAGGTATATATGTTATTATGATTATTACTCTTCCCTGTATTCTGCCAGAGATGTCTCTATATCTCATGGTCCTTAGTAAAGAAGTGACAAAATATCTCAGTGTTTATTTCTATATCATATAATAAATAAACAAATTCCATGGGTTGGCAATATTACTTGTTTACTAAAAAGTATAAAACAGTTTTGAAAGAAATTTAAACACATAAACAGTTAGAAGGACTGTGTTCATGGATTGGAAGAGTTAATATTTTTAAGGTTGTAATATTTCCCAAATTGATCTACAATTTAATAAAATTCCTATCAAAATCCCAGTTTCCCTTTGTACAGAAATGGATAAGCTCATCCTAAAATTAATATGAAAATGAAAGAGATCCAGAAAAAGGACAAAATTACATGCCCTGATTTCAAAGCTTACTACAGAGCTACATTAATCAAGATAATATGGTAGGGTCACCTAGCTGGCTTAGATGACAGAACATACAACTCTTGATCTCAGGGTTGTAAGTTCAAGCCCCAAGTTGGATATAGAGATTACTTAAAAATAAAATATTTTTTTAAAAAGGTAGCATGGTGGTGACATAAGGATAGACAAACTGATCAATGGAAAGGAATTGAGAGTCCAGAAATAAAACCACATATCAACAAAAGGTGATGGGACAATTAGATACCCACATGTAAAAGAATAAAGTAGGACCCATGTGGCACACCATTTATAAAATTTAGTGCAAAATGTGTCAAAGTCCTACATTTAAAGCTAATAGCATAAAACTCTAAAAGAAAATGCAGTCGTGAGTCTTCATGACTTTGAATTAGGTAATGATTTTCAGATATACTAAAAATACACACACACACACAAAGAAAAAAAATAAACAAATTGTAGTTTATCCAAATAAAAACCATGCTTCAAAGACCATATCAAGGAAGGAAAAAGACACCCATAGAATGCGGAAATATATTTGCAAATTATAGACTGGATAAGGGACTGGCATTCAGAATACAAGGAACTCTTACATCTTAATAATAAAAAGACAATCCAATTAAAAAAGTTATAAGGATATTTGAATAGATATTTCTACTTTATTTTGACAAATAGTCTTTCTGAACTCTTTAAAATGAAAAAAAAAATTCCATGCACATAATTATCAGAAGGCCAGAGCCTCTACTTTTGCCTTCTCCCTTCTGTCTGCTGTTTTCTTTCACTCAGTTAACTGCATGTTAGGAATTCTACCAAGAAATAATGGGGTCAGAGGAGGGTCAAAATGAAATTGTTTAATTTTTTCTTTTTACTCACTGGAAAAAAAGCTCAACTGTTTAATAGAGTCAGAAAGTAATTATTCAAATGTATTTGAATCACCATATGGACTCTGATTATCTGTGCTTTTCCTGTCACTCATT
The DNA here is from genome assembly GCA_003697995.1 of Taxidea taxus jeffersonii. NCBI lineage: Eukaryota > Metazoa > Chordata > Mammalia > Carnivora > Mustelidae > Taxidea > Taxidea taxus. The sequence goes on along the minus strand of ML106183.1, from coordinate 25,944 downwards.
ATGATAATAGTTAGGATGTAAATGAATCTTAGAGTTATCCATACATTGTAATATAATGACAGTGTCTTCACTGACAAAATAGAAATGTTATTTAGAAGCAATAACTGAGATACAGACTAAGTGATCAAGAGGATTGCTTTTGAAAATTTGAAGCAAAATGTTGTACATTTCCTTTAAAATTCAGGATCTCTCTGACTGGAATGACCACTCACTGACCATTTCTATGTTTTCCCAGTTGTGGACAAGAGACAACGTGGGTAAGGGTATGACTCTGAGGTAGATCTAGGTTTCCTTTTGGCTCCATAACTTCCTTCCTTTGCTGTAAAAGGTGAAAAATCAAAACAACTTTATAATTTTTGAGGCACTACAGTAGGAATTAAAAAGATAATATATGTGAAATGTTTAGAACAGGGCCTGGCTTGGATGATTGCTCAATTAGTGGCAACAATAACCTTGATATATACTATTACTGTGCATACTAATGACTCCAGAAGCAAATGTTCTAATTTCATTTATTTGTTTAATACAATCAGTCTTGAAAATTTGTTTTTATTTGAACAACAAATTAGATTATATACTTATGGGAATTTAGTAAAGTATTTTGATTATTATTTTTTTAAAATATTTTATTTATTTATTTGTCAGAGAGAATGAGCACAGGCAGACAGATTGGCAGGCAGAGGCAGAGGGAGAAGCAGGCTCCCTGCTGAGCAAGGAGCCCAATGTGGGACTCGATCTCAGGACGCTGGGATCATGACCTGAGAGCCGAAGGCAGCTGCTTAACCAACTGAGCCACCCACGTGTCCCGAGTATTTTGATTATTAAGAGAGAATGATTTAGTTAAGGATCTTGGTGGGCTTTTTTTTTCCCAAAGTAGGTAGAATGGTCACAGATAAGGAAGTTATTTTTCATCACTTCCTCAATATCAGATAAAATATGACAGGAGATTCTGGAGGTTACATGAGATTTCCTGAAGCAAATGTTTGTGGAGCAAAAGCCATACATAAGGTTTTGTTTAGAAATGAGTCATCAGAGCTCTCTCCTCCAGCCATCTGAGATGCTAAAAGGACAGAAGACTAAGGGGAAGAAGCTGGCCCAAGCCCCTGCTATTGTAAAGAAGCAGGAGGCCAAGAAGATGGTCGATTCCTTGTCTGAGATAAGGCCCAAGAATTTTGCCATCAGACAGGATATCCTGCCCAAAAGGGACCTCATTTGACAAATAGTCCTACTTTGTCTGGCTGCAATGGCAAAGGGCTATTTTCTATAAACATCTAAAAGTGCCTGTCATGATTAGCCAGTTCACTCAGGCCTTGGACCACCAAACAGCTACTCAGCTGCCTAAACTGGCCCCCAGATACAGACCAGAGACAAAGCAAGGGAAGAAACAGAAATTGTGGTTCTGGGCTGAGAAGAAAGCTGCTGGCAAAGAGGATTTCCCCACTAAAAGGCCTCCTGTCCATGCTGCAGTTAATCTTGTCACCACCTTGGTGGAAAACAAGAAGTCTCAGCTGGTAGTGATTACACATGATGTGGATCCCACTGAACTGGTTGTCTTCCTGCCTTTTTCCTTTGCTGGGGGCTTCCCTGCACATTACCAAGGGGAAGGCTAGGCTGGGGCATCTGGTTTATGGGAAGACCTGCACCACTGTCGCCTTCACACAGGTTAATTCGGAAGACAGAGGAGCTCTGGCTAAGCTGGTGGAAGCCACCAGGACCAAGTACAATGACAGATCTGATGAGATCCACCATCAAGGAGGGGGGGTGCTTGGGGGTGGACAATGTCCTGTGTCCGAAGTCTGTGGCTCACATTGCCAAGTTGGAGAAGACAAAGGCTAAAGAACTACCCCCCAAACTGGCCTGAGTGGATGCTGTTGAATTTTCTGTACAGAAAAGTAATAAAAAGTTCTCTTTCAGTCACTTAAAAAAAAAAAAAAAAGGAAATAAGTCATCAGTATCCAACCTTATTAGAGAAGGCAGTTAAATTAAGTTGCCTCTTTTAAGAAGGCAAACCCTATGGGAATTGGGTTCCTTGTGCTGCTATTTAACATCAAAATTTTTAAAAATCCAAACAATCTTATTTATATTTAAAAACATTTTTTTAAAATTAAGGATCATGAACTAAACATGTTTTTAATACTGACTCATATTTAACTTGCATTTTATTTGTTATTTTTTGCCAGGCCTTCATTTTGGATTATTAGATTTATTATCAATATATTTTATATATGATTGATCAGATTTATTATCAGTGAATTTTATACTTTGTTTTTACTTTTTTCTTTACTAATTATTTGCGATTATACTATTTTTCATCATGGTTGTATATTCTTTGTCTACTAAGTAATACTCATTTGCCATTTTCCATATTGAGATACTTTTAAAATAGTAGAGTTTACAAACCTAATACAAATAACTTATTAAATAAGTAATGATGGAAGGTTTTGAAACACTGTGGTATGATGAACTTTGAGGATCAACTTGCAAAGACATTGTTCTTGAATTTTTAGTCTCAGGAGAAAACAGACACTTAAGGAGGTGCAATTATTCTTTCCATTCACTTAGCTTGATATCCAGATATAAAGTCTAAGAGCATTACCGGGAATATGTCGAAAGTGCTCTGAAGTAAGGAAGTGTAAGGCATGTTCAGGAATTGAAAGCCTACTGTGATTGGTGTAGAAGAACATGCAGTGGAAATGAGCCTGTGGAGGAAAAACAAGCCTGAATATCAAACTAAGTAGTTGAGACTTTATTCCGGGAATTCATTAAAGCAATGGATTCGTGAAAACTTGGATAATCACATTTCTTTCACATTGTCACGTGCTGCCCTTTATGCACGGGGAACTGAGTCAGTTTTAGAGCTAATGCATGGAAAGTTCTCCTGACAGAGAAGTAAATGCCAAGGCCAGAGGTCATTAGCACATCTTCAGAGCCATAAAATTGGAATTGTGGATCTACTGAAAGACTTTGACTTAAAAAGAAAGCAGTTACAATTAAAGCAAGTATTAAAGAGTGTAAATTGACAGGACATTTGCCAACTTTGAATTAATTAGATTTAGCTTTAATCTCTAGAAGTGCTGGTTGCAGCAAAATGAGACCATCCTTCATCAATGTTGTAAGACATTAATGTTCCCATTATGATTCATTTACTATTTGAGCTCTTCCCAACTCTAATCTATTTGGTTGGTTAAAAATGAAGCGGTGGTTGCGAATAACCCGGGCTATTAGGAAGACCTCCATGGGACTCTAAATTAGTCAAGTGAAAGGCATTGCTCCCATTTCACTGTTATGAAAAATCTAATCAACAAGTTCTACATTGCCAATTTTTGCTCTGTGCTTGTGCATGTGTCTGAGTGCATGAGCATGCATAGGAATGCTTGCTTTTAATGAAATGGTCAGGTATGAGATGTATTGATTGGGTTCTTCCTGTCATTGACTGAGTAGCAAACCTGTCACTTCTCCAAGTAGTGAATCATGTTGACAGAATGCATTACTTTTTATAAGTTTTTTTCTTTGTCCAGATCATTTGTAGCTGAAGCACATTTGCCATCTTTTAAAAGTGATCTCTGCAGTATTCCAGAGCCACTGAAGTATTTATCTTGACCTGGATAGTCCAGTTTCTCTGCTAGCACAGAAGAAGATTTTTAACATGAACAAGATCCTTTCAACCACTCTTTGCTCTGGACTCCTAACTTTGTTAACTGTAATGATTTTTTTGGAATTGGTGCATGGACAGCCATATTTTATCCAAGGTATGTACACATGAATCTAAAATCCTACAGATAGGTAAATAATCCCTATCTTCCTGTTTGCATTGTCTTAATTTTTCTGACATTATTGAAATAGTGCTTTAAGACATTACTATGACATAATCATTAAACATCCCTTCAGAAGCTGCTGTTTTTTTTTGTTTGTTTGTTTGTTTGTTTTTAAGATTTTATTTATTTATTTGACAGAGAGAGGGAGAGAGAGCAAGCAAGCACAGGCAGACAGAGTGGCAAGCAGAGGCAGAGGGAGAAACAGGCTCCCCGCCGAGCAAGGAGCCCGATGTGGGACTCGATGCCAGGACGCTGGGATCATGACCTGAGTCGAAGGCAGCCGCTTAACCACTGAGCCACCCAGGTGTCCCTAGAAGCTGCTGTTTTAAATTAAATGTAATCTGTGGTGTTGTTCTGCTCAAGTAAATTAATTTTAATCACCACCGTACTAAATTTATTTTGCCTACATTGTATTTTTTTTTTCCTAATCACGGGGCACCTTTTTCTTACATCTACTCTATGACCAAAGGTAGTGAATGTACAAATAATAACACAATCAATTAACTAATATGTGCATATTTTTAAAGTACATTTGTGGAAAGAAAAATAATAGTTTTATCCAATAAGACTATAAATAAGTTACTTATGAAAGGAGAATGGCTCAGAGAAGAACTCTTTAAGGTGGAAATTTGTGTTTGCAGAGATTTGGAAGTAATAATGCACGGGGAAATCTACATAGTATTTTCAGGAGGATGATGCTAACACCTACATTTATGCATTGACTGTATTTATCAGATTTATAACATATTTAGGGTTCTTATGTTAAATGAAATAATGTATTCTATGACATCTACAAATATTTACTATGTAAAGTTGGAGAAAATAGGTTTCTGCTTTTGTAGTATTGTAGTATTGATCTTTCTTTGAAATTTTCAATGCATTTTGTAGAAATATCTCTTCATCTGAGAATCAGTAGAGGTAAATTTAATGTTGGTTTATTAGGCAAACAACCTCATCAAAACTTATACAAAATTCTTTATGTTTGAAAAGTAGTAACTTAAAATAGTGCTATTTTCCCTTCCAGCTTGAAATTTTGAGGTTACTGTCATCTAACTGACCTCCTTGATGCGTAGGAAAGAGCCTTTTGTCCTACAGGGTACGGAATCAAATCAGAACATTATATATTTGGTTTACATGATATTGGGCTAAGAAGAGGGCTCAGCTGCTCCCTTTTAGAAGGAATTCAATTGTACTAAACCATGTTGCTTCAAATGCGGTTTTAAAAGTCAATGAAAAAGCAGTTCTTTTGGCAATGAAACTAAAATTGCATAAATCCTTGTTATTTATTTATAGGGATTTTCCCATTGAAAACCAAATTGTCCCAGAGACATAAATAGAAACTTGGGAATCAAAAAGACTAGACTTTATCCATGCCTCACATTTTGTCTTTGGCCAGTCAAAATCATTGCACTTGGTAGGCCTCTATTGCTCTTCCCTGTGAAATAATGAGATTTTCAATGTTCTTATCATAGTACAAACATGTGTGGAAAAATGAGACCATTTATTGACGACTTTGCAAAATTAGGATGTTAGTAGTAAATGTACTTTCTGATTTCATATGGATGTGGGATACAGCAAAATCCAACTCTAAAGCATTTTTCTAGATTAAAATTAAATAACACCTCTAACCCCAGAGTACCACACATTGGTATCCTTCTATCACTGGCAGCGTATTGGAAAGGTCTCTCTCTGGGACTTCCTTGGATCTGTTGCCTTGTATGTAAATGGAAAAGATGAAATTACTAGTTTAAGGTTATTTTCTGAACTAAATTATCTGTGATTAGAGCATGCCTCTCTCCATACACACATTTGTCAAAGCAGCCAAATGTTTGACTTATTGTGGTCTTTTGACACATTTTTCAAATAAGCATAAGTCCACTGACAGAGTGCAAAACTGGGGTTACCATCTCTTGCTCTGTGTTAGACAATATTCAAGACAAATGGCACGGTGTGCCCAGCTTTAATTTGGAGGGGGCTATAGAAAAGCCTGGCTCCTTGGGTAAACCTGACAGTGAGCAAAGTACGTACCACAAAATACGGAAGAGTGGCTACCATGACCCAGAAGACTATGGAAAATTTATGAATTTTTTGGTATTTTGTCATTATGGGGAGGGTTCCAGGTTTCTTTCTGGTAAAGATTTCTCATCTGTCTCCACTAAAATGCTTCAAATTTGAACAAAAAGCAGGGAGACAACAAAATCTTTTAAGTCAGTATCTTCAGTAGTAATGAACCAATGTTATCTGTGCATTTGCAAAATTATTTACTTAGTCACGTCTGGGTAACTTTGCCATCCTTTGTGCTAAGGGTGCATCTACATTCAGGGAGATTTTATTTAAACATTTCCTTTATCAACATTAACTTTTATAATTTTTTTTTTTTAAATAATTGTAGTTCAAAGACAGAAACATAGTCAAAATATGTGTATTTTTTTCTTTTAAAACTATAGCTGTTTTAAAACTAAAAATGAAAACTGCCAATTTCCTAATGGTGCATGGGAGAATAATGAGGCACAAACAAGTCAGCAGTAAGAGAGAGGGGAGCAGGGGACCACAGCTGAAAGGACTGTCACCGGAACAACTTCTCAGTCCTGTATTTATTAAATACAAGATAGCAACAAAGGAGAAGAAAAGAAGCTTATACAATAGCCATAGGTCTAGTAGGTAAACAAGAAGGAATGTGAGTCACATGTTGGTCACAAGTCTTAGAGGTAAACCAGGTAGACAGGAAGAGGAGTAAGGTGTGTGGGGTCCAGCAGCACGGATTTGTAGTTGAGCAAGCACACTTAAAGGGATTGCCTTAACAGCAGGCTTTCTCTGAGGCAGGGGAGACAAGGAAAAAGGGAAGCACGTGGCATTCCACCCTGAGAGGGCCTGGCGTTCCCAGTTGCCTGGCTTCCATGAAGCAGGCGGTGTCCCGCCCTGAGCGAGCCCGGCATCCCCAGCTGCTTGGCTTCGAGGACGTGTATCATTCCCTCCACCAGAGGCCTGCTGCTAGTACATGTTTTTCTCAAGGTCATCTTTAGGCATGCTTGCATGACCAATACAATTCCTCATTAGTTAAAGTTATATTTTAAGCAATATATTATTCTGAGGGATGGTTACAGAAAACAAGGGGGAAAAATTTATTTCCTATTATATATCTTAGACAATACTTTCTTAACTTTAGGAATAAAAATATTTTTAAAAATTTTTGAGAAAACTTTTTCTTCAGAGATTCCTATAAACAGTGGTTGCCTTAAAAGATAGTGACAAGACTTTTTGAGGACACTTATGCAAGTGTAGTTACCGCAAGCAAAAGTGGTAAAGAAAGGCAAATAGGTTAATTTTCTTTTATGGAAAATGTTCCACTTAAATATGCAGAAGTGGATTGTGAATTAAGCACATAAAATCTTCAGCTCTACTTTTCTTCCTTACTTCCTTCTCGTCTTACACTTTCTCTAGTTAAGGCAATGAAAACAGTTTCTCTTATCACAGTTCTCTGACATAAGTAACCATTATCATCTGGCTATAAAATGTACCTTATGTCTTTTTCAAACAGAAACATTTTAAGGTTTATTATTTAACATTTTCATAAACAACTGTAGTAACAATTACCTTATTGCATGGCCACGTCTTAAACTAAACTCTCTCTGAGGGTCTTCATTTAATAAATGGTAAGCAAAAGTTCCACTGGTACTCTATTGGTGTTTTAATTAATCACTAGAAAAAAACCAGAATGTCACAAATACTTTCTATGTTTATGATGTAAAGGAAATTGAAGAGCTGAGCACCAATGAACTATGTTTGGTCCGTGTGGAAGCAATGCTGTCACTTGCCCCAAGTCATCCATTTGCTTCCTTACCAAGGCTTTCTGATTTCTTTCATTAGTCTCTCAGTCCTTTGAGTTCATCAATAAACATTTTCTAGACACAGGAAAGGCAGATGGAATAATATAGTCAAGTCATGAGCCATTTCTATAGCTAAAACCACAATACTCTCACTTCTAAACTTCAAACTCACAAATCTAGCTTCTGCTCACACTGTCAGCTTGTCTGAGGAAATAGGAAGTAGAGAAAAATGATCCAAAGAAGTTCTATGATAAAGGTTTGACTTTTTAGGCCACCTTACAAAAGTTTATTTTATTTGTAATATACTAGTTGTTACTTCAATTGTGTTATTTGTTAATAGATATCTTATTGAGTCTACATGTTTTATAACTTGAGTAAATGTTATTGTCTTGATTAAAAATATTTAATAAAATAAAAATATTTACAAAAAATTGGGTGATATTTCTGTTTTTTAAGGTGCTGAAAGAGTTGGGCATCTGGTCAGTGAATGGAATGGGAGGGAATCTGACAAAGATGGAAAGATGTCAACAGGGAGAAAATAGACATCGTGCAACCTCTCCCACAGGGTTCCTTAGATGGCTTAAATGCAATCTCCAGGGGCCCCTGGGTGGCTCAGTGGGTTAAGCCTCTGCCTTCCGATCAGGTCATGGTCTTCAGGTCCTGGGATTGAGCCCCGCATCGGGCTCTCTGCTCAGCGGGGAGCCTGCTTTCCCGCCCCCCCCACCCCCCTGACTCTCTGTCTGACTCTCTGCCTACTTGTGATCTCTGTCTGTCAAATAAATAAATAAAATCTTAAAAAAAAATAAACGCAATCTCCAGAACACAAAATGGCTCATATTTTAATGTGTATAGCACATAAAATCTTAAAATTAAAAAAAATATTGATTTTTTTCTTTAAAAACATAACCTTTGTGTTTTTCATATTAAACACAAGAGTAGAAAATTTCAACAATGCAGGTAAAAAATAAGAAATTTACCTGTAATTCTACTACTTAGGAATGAAGGCAGGTAAATTTTAGGATGTCACCTTTCAGACATACTCTCTGTCTCACCTTCCCCCTCTCTCACAGTCTGCCTTTGAGTGCTCCTATTCATTCAATGATTTTTTTTTAAGATTTTTATTTATTTATTTTTTTGACAGACAGAGATCACAAGTAGGCAGAGAGGCAGGCAGAGAGAGAGATGAAGGGAAGAAGGCTCCCTGCTGAGCAGAGAGAGCTGATGTGGGGCTTGATCCCAGGACCCTTGGGATCATGACCTGAGCCGAGGGCAGAGGCTTTAACCCACTGAGCCACCCAGGCGCCCCGTTTCATTCAATGATTTTTTTTAACAGCCCATTTTTTTTTATTACACACCTTTCTTGACACCCCTTTTATTGATGACTATATGCATTGATAGTTACCTGTAAAATGTATTTAATTAGAAATACTTCCAGTGACACAGATAGAAAATGGAAGTTTTATTACATTGAGGTGATTATTACAGGAAATGAATTGTTTCCAGATAAAGAAGACACAAATCATGAGGAACTACTGCTGACTCTGCTGAATAAACATTTTGATTTCCAAAGACCTTCCAACATTGGTGAGTCAAGAATTTATTCTGTTTTCTGATCTGCTCTTTCTAAATGCTTATTTATTTTAAATAAAATAATAACTACTCCCTTTTATGCTGCACTGATGGCTTAAGTGTTTTTATTATTTCATATTCATGCTAAAAGCAATGGCATTATTAACAAATATTAAGATCTTATTTTCCTCAATTAGAAGGTCCTAGTGGGATCAATAACCATGTAGTTACACCATAGTGATCTTTACTCATATTTTCATACCTACACCACTCCTCATTGGTACAGTTTATATATATATATATATGCATATATATATAGTACATGTATATATATGTATTTTTTTTTTACTAAATGCTTCACATCCATTCATAGGTTTCCATTAGAAATTTCACAAATTAACTGCAGTCTCATAGCAGTTAAGTTAGCATATTTCACAATCAAATTCTCTCAATGTGAGAAATGGTTAAAGTAGAGACCACTGGGAAATTAGGCTACACCAACTGAGATTTTTTTTCATTAAAGAACAAGATAATTTAATTTATAATTAATATCAGACTGTTCTCCAAGAAATGACAAATACTGTCAGAAACTTGGTAAGTCTAGCCTGAGAGAAAATGTGACAATATGTCAATGTGGTATAGTCTCAGAAAACATCTGGTCTTCTAAAGAAAATGTCTATTCATGGGACAATATGCTGAGTACAACAACATCTTAATAAGTATTTTAAAAATACAAGGTTTTAAAATTAGAAGTAAGATATTCTCTTTGAAGAAAATGAATGAAATTATACAAAAGAAAAACATACTCAAATTGTAATGGAGGGAGTTACTATTCATATTTTAGGTATTTATCAGTTGAATATTATAGATGCTTGTCTTCTGCTCTTTTCACTTAAAATTGTTTCATAAGATTTTCTCATGTCAGTAAAATAGTTTATTTCTAAATAATAGCACGTGTTAGAACTATGGTCTATTTTAGAAAGTTCTGTGCTTATTACTAGAAATCAGATATTTTCTCATTACATAACTGGTTGCAAGTCAATGTTACAGGCATTGAGAAAATATTTGGGTTTTGTATTAGGGATGATAGGTGGCCTTAAATCATATGAAAAAAGTCTTTGCCTTCCACATAAGATCCTGAATGGGTGTCCTGAAGTGAATCAAATATTACTTGCAATGAAATTTTTCATATGAAAAATATATTTTGCAGATAGACAACTGGATGGTGAATTGGAAGAACTTAACCAGGTGAGAATGCGAAATACTTACATTTCAATTTTAATAATAATTAAAAGGCATTTTCTTTGGGCACAGTTTTGAAAAATTATTAGTACTATACTATAAAATTGTTTTATTCCTGCTAGAGAAAGAGTAAAGTAATTCACAAGAGAAAAAAAAAAGTCAAATTACACTTAAGTTTAAAAAAAAAAAAGAAAGAAAAGAAAACCAAAACAAAACTATAGCTGAAGAGATCTTGAGACGAAATGTGTAGAAAATCTGGATTCTCATCCCAGCTCTCCAATTACCTAACTATAAGACCCTGGATAAATTAGAATTATCTGGATTTAAATCTCATCTGTAAAATGGGAGGCTATACTTAGATTGGTGATTTTTAATAACATAGCTGTTATTTTAAAAAGTGGAAATAACGTTTTCCCAAATAAATTGGATGTGGTCCTAGTAAGTGAAGCACACGAAGGTGGAGCTGTCCTGCTTAAATCACCGGTTGCAGGCCTGAAGTGTCACCTTCCTGAACTGCTCTCAGCCCTCCTGACTGGGAGCTGCTTAGCAGCCTTATTTCCCCACTGCTTGGCCTGTTGGGAAGAAAATTTGAAAATCACCCGATAAGATTATTTCAAAACTGTCTGAATACGTGCATGCAAATTCGTTATTATACAAACCGTGTGGCAGTTTGGGAGAGAGAATCATACCCCATCGTTTTGAGTAGGTTGGACATAGACACCTTCAGTAGCCAGGCTGAACTCTATTTTGGTGGAGTTAGGTCTTCAAGGCACGGGCAATCAGAGAGCTTGCGAAAAATTAACACGGGCTGAATACCAGGTAAAAATCCTAGGGCCTCAAAATACCTCTCCTTTCCTTCTGGAAAGGAGAAATAGTTCAGGAAATTCAAACATTTACATAACTCTTTGAAACTCCTTGAAAAAGACTGTTCATTATAGGTGACATAAAATCCAGTCCAGCGACACAGGCTGTGTTTATAGTCTCCTCATTAATTAACACCTGGAGTTGACTTCCTTCACCATAAACCTGTTTTTTCCTGATCTCCTGCTGAGTCAAGCCAGTCTCTAACTACAAGTTTCCTTGGGATTTTTCTACTTAATTCTTTTTGTTTATTTTCTTTATTACCTTTTCTCCTTTTCCATTCCTTTCCCCCTCCTTTCTTTCTCCCTTCTTCCATTTTTCCCATGCTTTTTCCTTTCTTTTTCTAATTATTCCTCTTTTTCAATAGAAAGCAGCATCATTCTTATTAAAGATTTACAATTTTTATATTTGATTTTTAACAGTTGGAAAAGCTAAAAGAGCAGTTCATGGAGGCAAAACATGTTGAGATATCCTATGCTATAGATGGTCCATCTTCTTCCCATCCAAACAAGCGAGGTAAATTTTCATTTCAAAGTTCTAAAATTGATATCTGAAAGATTACTTTCCCAATTATTACTAAGAGGGAAGAGATTAACTTGAAATTTCTTAATCCTATGGTGATTATTAAGATTGAGGTTCATATTTCTTAAAAAGATGCCAATGAATACGTTCCTATATGAATATATCTGAGCTCTGTCATGTTTACAGGAGTGGATAGTAAGGTCATAAGTTCCAGATTTAAGTAAAATAGGCCCTTATTGCTAAAAATTGTGACTTACCCTTGCCATTTTGGTTAAAGACTGGAGTTGGGAGAATTAGAAATAGAAGCAATCAAGTTTTAAGTCAATTCAAATTTTAGAAGATCTTTATTGAAGTAAGGTGAACCTCATTGCTCTAACACTTGGTTCAAGGTTTGAACCATAACATTTAATTTTGGAAAGATTTGTCTTTAGATCCCTCTTATTTTTTTATAACATTTCTTGGGAAATTCTTGTTTCTTACTGAATTAGTTATTATATTTGAAAAAATTGTGTATATATTTCTCCATTCATATAGGGATGTGAGCCTTCCTAAGACTCATTTTATTTATCTATATTTTTCCCCTCCTTCTAGATTTGTCTTTAACTTGTGCAAAAACCTATTTCACAATGCTAGTAAGTGAGAAGAGGATGCACTGATATTATTTAAACACTTAGTATATACAAGACATTTTATACTTTAATATGTCAAAATATCGTGGTTAAATATATAGCTCTAGAGATAAACTTCCTGGGTTCAAATCAACATTGAAATTTCCTACCTATTTGAACTTGAGCAATTATAAAACATCTTGTGCCTCATTTTCTTTCCCTCCAATTGCAAGTTATAATAATAATTATCTTTATGAGATTGTCGGGGAGATTTGATAGGTAAATATAGGAAAGGCATTTAGAATAACGCCTGGTATATAGTAAATATTATGTAAGCCTAACTTGTTTTTTATGGTTTTGATCAATACTATAATTATTTTATTTTAATCATAAACACCATAGGATAGCTATTACTATGCTTATTTTATAGATGAGGAAATTATATCTCAGAGAGGTGAAATTACATGCCCAAACTAGCCCAACTGCTAAGTGACTCAGCTAGTGATCCTAAAGGAAACTGTAGTAGAAGGTGAATCGAAGATGTAAAGGAGAGAAACTTCAGGATTTTTAAGGACTTTAGCTTTTACTGGGTATCATATGGGCTATCACTGGAAACTTGTAGCAAAATAGAAATTTGAGATAAATTTTAACAGAACCACTCTGATGCTTCGTGGAGAATACACAGCAAAAGATGGGCAAAGGTAGAAGCAGAGAAACTGTTAACAAGGAAAATTTAGTCGTTCCAATGGTAAGTGGTAGTAGCTTGGATTAGGGTGGCAGTAGTGAATTGGTAAGAAGGGGTCTGATTCTGGATATAAGTTGAACAAAAAAATCAACAAGATTTTTGTAGAATTGCATTTTTTTAAAGGTAAGGCATCAAAAGTGATTTCAAAGTTTTTGTTTTAACCAACTAGGAAAAGAGGGTAATTTCTATTTATTGAGTCAGAGATAGCTGGAAGAGGAGGACGTTTGGTGGTATAAAGCACTGGGATAGAAGTTTATTAGGCCTTCCCATAATTAGCATAGTTTAGGCTATCATGTGGTATCAGTTTTAATCCAAATCTCAGAGGCTTATTTTATAATAAAGTCCAATGCATGTTGTACAACCGACTACTTTTTTCTGGCTGTATCATCTAGAAGTTTGTTATATCTTGACAGCCCCTAGTATTTCCAAGACACAGGAAAGGGATAGAGGACACATCCCAGCTCTAAACTCCCTGAGTTCAGAACTCAGTTCAGTGACAGGTATCACTTCTCCTGAAGTTCGTTGGCTAGAATTAGTCATGTGGACTGCCACCAAAATATTGGCAAGATAGGCTGAGACATTTTAGGAAGTACATATAATACTTGGGGAGCACTGCCTCTACCACACACGGTCAATCCTTTGATCTCTTCTTAACTACATAGACTATACTCAATGCATTCCCTTTAGAGACAATCTCAGATCTCTTTGACTGACTGAACCCAGAAGTCAATGAACAGGCTCTCCAGGAGGAGATACTTACCAGTCTTCATCAGCTAGTGTGGCTTCTTCTTCATTCACAGACCTGTTGGCTAAAAAGACAAATCCAATAACTGGCAGAACCAGGACAGGATAATCACAACTGATAATCCCTTTCATAAAGGAAACCAAGAGACACACAGAATGTTATCCTCCAGCAATTCTGAAATCCCACTGGGCAAATATTGTAAAGGTCTCCTACCCTGGGGTTGGAAAAAGGTGTCTTGACTGGAGCCTGTATTATCTAAGAGGGGTCATTTGCCTTTTGTGATGCTTCCACTGGCTGCACTGTTTGAAATTTTTGCTTTTTCATTTTTATCTCTGGACCCATCTTATGTGCCACTCGGGGATTATTCCTTTCTCCAAGATGGCACAATTTTTTCAGGTCTCATCCTACTTTTGCAATGTTGGAGGCACAAGGTTTATTTTGTCTTTAAGTGTCAAAGATATTTTTATTTTAGGATCTATGGTTTCTTTGACATTGATGTTCCTTCAAAAAATTAGAAAGCTTCTCATGTACTTGTTCCATTCAAATACTTTTTAAAAAAAGCAATTTTAATTATTCTCCGTTCTCACCCCCAATTTAGTAGCAGTTGCCTTCAAAGTATCTGGAACATACCTTAAAGACTACACTCTCAGTCTGAATTTTGCCCTGAGTTTTTTATTCTAAATGCTTTTTATGGAGCCTCTATCACTCGGAGTGTTTTTAAATCTCATAGTGTTTGGGATCTAGAAGAAGTTATTTCCTTCAACATTTTGAGATCTTGTTTTCTGGACTTTCTTTATTCCCATTGTATTTGTTGTCAAATTGTATTTGGGGATAAATTAGGCAAACTCCATTAGTAAACTAACCTTACAATCTCAGTAATGAAGCTACTTTAAGGTTTATGTTTTGATTTCATGAAGCCTAGCCTATGTTGGTCATTTTCCTTTACTCTGTATCTACTCTATGTGTTCCCGAGGTGGAACAGGAGAGAGATGGAGGCAAACAGACTCTCAACCGCTAAAATTAGGCACATGATCTTAATTTAACTGAACAGGGTCAGGGAAGCACCTGGAAAATGTAAATTAAAAAAAGCACAAGGAGTATTTGGAGAGTCATATTTCTACCACAGACATCTTGAGCTTGTCATTGTCATGCATAACTGTATCTCCACAGTATTGTAGCATCCTTATGCATGTTTTGTAGTTTCAGTTACCTGTGCTCAGCCATGGTTCAGAAGCAAACAATCCTCCTCTGACATATCAGCAGAATTTTGGTCAGTAGTAGCCTAATATTATGTCATAGAGCCTGTGTCATTCACCTCACCTCATGTCATCACATAGGCATTGTATCATCTACATCATCACCAGAAGAAGGGCGACTAGAGTATAATAAGAGGGAAAGAGGCCACATTCACATAACTTTTATTGTGGTATGTTGTTATAATTTTTCTAATTGATTATTAGTTATTGTTATTAATCTCTTACTGTGCCCAGTTTACAAACTGAACTTTATTTTAGTATGTATACTTAGGGAAAAAAAACATTGTATTTACAGCATTCAGTATTATCTGCAGTTTCAGACATCCAATGGGGGTCTGGAAACATGTCTTCCACAGATAAGGGGGGACTTCTCTAGTGATTTGAGTAGACCATTGAATATATAAATTTGAAGTTTAAGGAAGCAGCTTATATTAGAGATATAAATTTGCCAGATATCAGTATATCAACATTGCTTGTTATTGTGATCAAACCATCTAAGGAATAACTCTAGATATAAAAGAGAAGACAGCCAAGACTGAAGCTCAGGTGATTCCAAGGTTAGCAGTTGGGCAGAAGAGAGAATCAGCAAGGGAGGCTTAATAGAGTGGCTACCAAGGAAGGAAGTGATCAATAAAGAAGACTTCACAGTTTCTGGGAAGTAGTGTAAGTGTATTTAAAGCTGTAATAGGTCCATTAGTTGATGACTGCAACTTTCCTTCTGAATAGCAATAAAATTTATTAATGGCTTGACAAGAATTGTTTGCTGGACTTTGGGCTAAAGAGAACATGATAAAGCCATATTTTTATCATTTCTCTGGAATCATTGACAATAGATACCACTTTTGAGAAATTCTGTCCTAAAGGGTATAAAAATTAGAATATTAGCTAGAGCACTTTGAAGTCTGATCAAATAATCTTCTTTGTTTTTAAGCAAGGAGATATTAAAATATACTTGTATGTAGTAAGAATAAAGTAAATATCTGTGGTGATAAACATGAAGTAGATGCCCAGATTAAGTCATAGAAACAATCCATCTTATATTTAAAGTATGTTTCTATTGCTTAACTAGAAGTTGTTCTACTATGAATTCCATTGTGTGAAGGTAAAATGGACACAGAGATCCAGCTAATGCAAAATTAAATTATAATTACTGGGAATATTATAGTTTGCTTTAATCATTTAATATATAATTGATAGACACCTGCCAAATTCACTAAGAATGGTGCTGTCTAATGTGATAAAATACAACATCTTTTCATGATAAAAACTCTTTACAAGATTGGGTATTGAAGGAACATGCCTGAACATAGTAAAGGCTATATATAACCAACCCACAGCTAATATCATGTTCAATGGAGAAAAATTGAAAGGGATTTCTCTGAGTTCGGGAACAAGACAAGGTTGCCCATTCTCACTACTTTTATTAAATATAGTACTGGAAGTCCCAGCTAGAGCAATTAGAAAAGACAAAGAAATAAAAGGCATCCAAATCAGGAACTAAGGAGTAAAACTGTCAATAATTGCTGATGGTATGATCTTACGCATATAAAATCTGAAAAAGTCAATCAGAAAATTGTTGAAATTAATTAATTAATGATTTCAATGAAGTGGCAGATTAAAGAATCAGCTTACAGAAATCAGTGGCATTCCCTTATGCTAATGATGAAGCATTGGAAAAAAAATCCCAATCACAATAGCATCAAAAACAATAAAATACTTAGGTAATAAAATGTTATTGAATTATAGTTGATATACAATATTATTTTAGTTTCAGGTATGCAGCATTGTAATACAACATTAGGAAGTGGTCACCAAAATAAATCTACCCACCATCTGTTACCATATAAAGTGTTCAAATATTTTTAACTATATTCCCTATTTTGTACATTGTATCCCCATGCCTTATTTATTTTATAACTGGAAGTTTGTACATTTTAACTCCCTTCCTCTATTTCACTCCCTCCCCTCTGGCAACCGCCAGATTATTCTTTGCATCTAAGAGTCTGTTTTTGTTTTGTTTTATTTATTCATTTGTTTTATTTTTTAGAGTCTACATATAAGTGAAATCATATGGTCTTTGTCTGACTTATTTTATTTGGCATAATACCCTTTAGGTCCATCCATGTTGTCATGAATGGCAAAATTTAATTTTTAATAGATATTCCATTGTGTGTGTATATAATCAATCTTCTTTCTTTATTCATCTATTGACGGACAATAGGTTGCTTCTATATCTTTGCTAATGTAAATAAGGCTGAAGTCAACATAGGGATGCATGTACCTTTTCAAATTGTTGCTTCCATTTTCTTCAGTTAAATACTCAGAAGTAGAATTGTTGTACCATATTGTAGTTCTATTTTTAATTTTTGAGGAACATCCATACTGTTTTTTATAGTGGCTACACCATTTTGCATTTCCACCAAAAGTGTACAAAGATTCCCTTTTCTTCACATTTTTGCCAACAGTTGTTATTTATTTATTTATTTTGATAACAGCCATTCTGACAGGTATGAGGTGATATCTCATTGTGGTTTTGATTTGCATTTTTCTGATGATTAGTGATGTTGAACATCTCTTCATATATCTGTTGGCCATTTGTATGACTTCTTTGGAAAAACATTTACTCAGGTCCTCTGCCCATTTACTTAGGAAAAAATTAATCAAGGAAGTGAAAGATCTGCACAATGACAACTGTAAGACTGTGCTGAAAGAAACTGAAGAAGACACAAACAAGTGGGAAGAAATCTGTGCTCATGGACTGGAAAAATAAATATTGTTAAAATGGCCATATTCCCCTAAGCCATCTACAGATTCAATGCAATCCTCAACAAAATATCAAAGACATTCTTCGCAGAAATAGAAGAAAGAATCTAAAGTTTATGTGGAACCATAAAAGACACCAAATAGCCAAAAAATATTCTGAGGATAAAAGAACAAAACCTGATTTCAAACTATACTGTAAAGCCATAGTAATAAAAACAGTATGGTACCGACACAAAAATATACATATAGACCAATGAAACAGAACAGAAAGTCCAGAATTAAATCTTGGCATATAGTGTCAACTAATATTCAACAAGGGAGCCATGAACACCTCCAGGGGGAAGGATAGTCCTTCAACAAATAATGCTGGGAAAATTCAAAAAACATGCAGAACAATGAAATTGGATCCTTATATCACATCACTCACAAAAATTCACTTGAAATGGATAAAAGACTTAAACATAGACCTGACAACATAAAACTCCTAGAAGAAAATATAGATCCGTAACTTATCAGTATTGGTCTCAGTAATTACCAAAAGCACAAGCAACAAAAGCAAAAATTAACAAATGGGACCACATCAAACTCAAAAGTCTCTGCACAACAAAAGAAACAATGCAATAAAATGGCAAGCTATAGAATGGAAAAAAAAATTATTTTCTTGGAAATATGGAAGAAATTGAAGAAAAGTTTGTCAAAGCACATGTTGGATAACAGGTTAATATCCAAAATATATAAAGAACACAGCTTAATAAAGAATACAAATTGATAACAACCAAAAACCCCTAAAAGCATCTAATTAAAAATGGGCAGAACTTGGTAGATTTCTTTTTCTAAAAAGGATATCAAAATAGCCAAAAAAGCACATAAAAAATGCTCGGCACCACTAATCAGCAGGGAAATGCAAATCCCCGAAATGTCATCTCACACCTGTTAAAATGGTTATTGTCAAGAAGACAAGAGACACTGAGTGAAGTTGAGAACATGGTGAAAGGGAGCCCTTATACACTATTGATAGGAATGTAAATTCATCCAACTGCTATGGAAAACAATATGAGATTTCCTCAAAAAAGTAAAAATATATGTACCATATGATACAGCAATTCCACTTCCAGGTGGAGGTATTAATGGATGAATGGATAACATTTATTTATATATATATACACACACACACACACATATATATATATATATATATATATGTATATTTCAGCCATGAGAAAGGAGGATATCCTGTCTTCTGCAATGACATGGATGACATTTGAGCACATTAAGGTAAGCAAGATAAGTCAGACAGAGAAAGACAAGTACTGTATGATATCACTTATATGTGGAATCTAAAAAAGTCAAACCTCTGAAAAAATGGAGTAAAATGGTGGTAATCAGTAGATCATGGAGGCAAGGGGCTTGGGTAAGATTGATGGTGTTGAAATATACAAACTTGTAATGTACAGTAAATAAGTCACAGAAATCTAGTGCATAGTGTAATGAAAGGGGACAATAATATTGTACCCTAATGATGTAATCTGACATAGACTACTTCAATGGCAATCATATTACAACATATAAATTTATCGAAGTAACACACTGTATACCTTAAATTTATGAAATGTAATGTCAAATTTATTAAATTAAAAAAGAAGAAGAAAAAAAAGTCTCCTTAGCTCTCACTCTGGTCTATTTACTTGGTTGTACTCCTAATGACTTTAGCTTTTTGGATTCATAAGCTGACATAGGATAGAAGCAGCACATTTGAAGAAACCTGGGGATGGGAGGTAAAAAATAAATATGTAGCTGTCTAACACATAGCATCCTGCTGAAAATAGGGTTATAAGAGTGAACCGGACAGAAGTCAAACGACACCAGAATGCTAGCAAGAAGTTTCCTTCACACAGGTTAGATATAGAATAGATAAACATTGAAGAATTAGGCTCTGCTGGAGATGACATTCATGACACTTCCTTTCATCCAGTTCCAGAAAGTTTCCCAAACTATATCTCATTGCATACTTAATTGAGCACTCATGAGTAATTTTTGAATACATGTGCATTTATATTTTCCTGACAGATACTCAATGATATCTGAAGGGCCAGAAAAGGTAGTGATGATAACTTTCGAAAGCACACTATAAAAGAAGATTGGATTAATGAGCCAGGCTCCTCAGTTTAATGTCTGAAAATAAACTCATTTCATAGGATTTTGAATGTGGTTTCATTTAAAGGAAGCTATGGCTCTTGTAGAAATGAAAAGTAGACTCTGAGTGCTGTCACAACACTGTATGTGTAGGTGATGATGAGCTTGAGGGTTAGTTACAGTTTACAGAGTGAATAAAAAGGGAGGGAAACCTGGCCAGCAGACAGACTTTTACCATTTATTTCAAAGAGGATTTCAATGAGTATCTTTTTTTAAGTCTTTTTCATTGTGTATCCCATTCATCAATAGTGAATCAAAAACCTGTCTCCCTGAGGTCTTAATTTTGTAAACCACTTAGACTGAAGGAAATTAGAGAAATTTATAATGAGTCTATGAAGCTACTTAAATCAGGCGATTGGGAATAACCTACAGAGGATTTAAAATGACTCAATCCTGCATTTGAAGATTAAAATAATGTTAGAATTGGTTTGATTTTTCTTTTTTTTTTAAAGATTTTATTTATTTATTTCACAGACAGAGATCACAAGTCAAACAGAGATCACAAGTAGGCAGAGAGGCAGGCAGAGAGGGAGGGGGACGCAGGCTCCCTGCCGAGCAGAGAGCCCAATGCAAGGCTCAATCCCAGGACCCTGGGATCATGACCTGAGCGGAAGGCAGAGGCCTTAACCCACTGAGCCACCCAGATGCCCCTGGTTTGATTTTTCTGAAGCATAATTTTTATGATCAGAACGTGAAGACTCAATGCGACAATTAAATTACTTAAATAACAAATGATCTGCAAAGTGAACTTTAAACTCTCTCCCTACCTTTCCTCCCCCAGTAAGTTGAAACGTATTTATCACAGTTTTTACTCATGTGACTTCCTCTTTGGGATTTCAGTTACCCCAAATATAAAACAGAGGGATGTATCTAATAGGACAACCCACTGTTTTCTCTGAACTGTATTACACCATTATCACGTAGAACAGTGCTATCCAATAGAATTTTCTGTGATGAGGTGACCACTCTGTAATGCAGGGCTCGTTATGGTAGTCACTGGCTACAAATTACTATTGAGTAATCTAAATGTGGCTAGTGTGATGGAGAAGGCGAATTTTCAGGTTTTATTTAATATTTATCAATTTATAGATTCACATGAGGCTGATAACTGTATTGAATGTTCCTTTTACAAAACTCTCTCATGCTAAGGCACACATAACCCATTTTATTCAAATGTAATGTTTCATCAAATATCCTCCTAATAAAGGGTTTGTTTTACTTTCTTTTTTAGTGAGCTTTTGGAAAGACTGTGTCTGAAGTTTTTTCCTCTGGATAAAAAAAAAAGAGAACACTAGAAAAAAAGAGACACAGCTATTCCCTACTGCTTAAGGATTATAGCTATTTTAACCGTAAAGAAACAGTGGCATTTATTCTGCCTGTTGTATACTTGAGGTTTAAGGTGTGAATAATGACAAATCAGTTGCACTTTTGCCTGGCATGGGCTATCAAATGGCCTTGTAGCACTCAAGCTGACAGTGTTGTATCTATTATTGTATGCTGTCTGTAGATTCGTTGTCTACATCTGGTTTTGTCTGGTGATAACTATGCTGTTGAGCGAACCAAGTATTTTAAAAAGCATCTTGGAAAATTAAAATAAATTATATTGTCTCAATTTATGGAAAAATATGCATCATTGTCCTTTCTCTTTCTTATGATTGTGCTGGCTATTATCTCTTTTCTGTTCATTTAGACAACTGTCACTGAAACTACTACAACCGAATGAATATATTACTAGCAGGCAGTAATATATGGTTTATTGGATTCTGAGAGAAAGTAATATTAGATGTTTCAGAGATAGATATTAAGAAAACTTTCTTACAAAGCAATTTGCCTTTTCATTTCTTGATTCTCATCTCTGCATCCACAGTATCATGAACTATTTGAGACAGCATGTCTGGAAGAGATGACACTCATTGTGGTAAAAAATAAACAAAATAGAGCAAAAACTCATTGGCTTTCTCTTGATTCTTTTTTTTTCTTTTTCACATCTGTACATCAAACTTCTCATGCTTACATCTGCACCCGCTAAGTTAATCGACTCAAGACTGGGAGTTCAACTTCAATTTTGTCTGTCAACTGTGATAGCACAGAAACATCGCCAAAGTAACTTTAAAGAATATTAAGGACTAGAATAGATGGTCAGATGAGCCTATACACAGTTCCTTAATACACAGTATGGGGGGAATGCAGCTTATCTATATAATATTAATTTTGTGGTACTTAAAGAGAAAACTATCTCATAAGTGAGTATGAACAATATTAAGTTAAAAAAAACACAAAACAAACCAAGTTGTCATAAATCTATAGTGCTATTTATATACTTGTTAAGAGCCACTCAAATGTGCATAAATACCAGTTTCTCAGTAATATCAAGTTATTCCCACATATTTACATTAGTTGTAAACACAAACATGATATTGTTATAAAGAAAGACAAACACTCCTGTGTTCACCATCTCATGTTTATTAACTTTGAAACAATTGAACAATATGCAGGCATTTTGAACCTTCAAGGGTAAGGTCACTCAAAAAAGCTTTTGCTACTTCTTCCTTTTAGAAGAATCCATTAAATCATCTTTTAATAGTTTGCTTTAAGAAATTTAATTCCCTAAAACCATCTGTAGATTAAAGGTAGAATTTGCTAGACTTTTTGTAGTGTGAGAAAATTTTAAGATGATGTAACCAGGAAAGAAATCCCTCATGAAAAATTAGTTATGTGATTGATACCAGAACACAAAAATCCATATTTACAATTTGCTCTGTGAAGCTTCACAAATGAATGAGATGACTCATCATATCCTTAATAGAAATTATGTTTTAATTTCTTGCTGTGTTAAAAGAATGCCGTATTTCAAACTAATGTACTGTTGACTTATTTTCTACTTTGTATAAAGTAGTGGTAAAAATTAAAATATGAAATAAAATGGTCTAAAGTGGGGAAAACATTTTTCTCTTTTTGTTCATTGACGACTTGGGTATATATTATAAGATAAATGCATTATACATTAGAATGGAGTATAAATCCATATATTGTGACCTCTGATTTTAATTAGACCGAATGCCACAACTATAACTTTGCATTAAAAAATTAAGATGAGAGGAAATCAATTTATTTAATTTGACTTTAAATCTTCACTATGAGAAAATTTTAGGTTGAAGTAGGCTTTAATAACTTTTGTCAATGCAGGAAGCAGAAGCACCCAGTTGGATAGAACCTTACAAATATCCAGATGGAGAAAAAAGGAAGAAAGAACTTCCAAGGAATATAACACATTTCTATAATTCAACAGAAGTTTGGGGAAAAGTGGCAAGAGACATTCTAACTTCTTAAATAATTTTCAAATAGTGAGTTCTACAGGATATTTGTTCCTGTGCCCCTGTTAACTTTAATACAAGTTTATGAAAAACAGATTTAGTTAGCTCTCTCAAAATTCATTTCTCTTTGTTATAGCCCATCTATTAGAGTTAACAGAATTGTTCATTTATTGTGTTTTGTAAACTTAAATTTGAAGATTTTCAGGAGTTGGAAGAATTTTCCTAAAACTAAGAATATACATACAAAGCCACTCTGTATTCTAAGTGTACTTGTTCATTTTAATGTTTCTTTGAGTTCATTTTACTCTTTGAATCATACATTTATTCACTTTTTAGTCAAAATTAACAACTACCCATTTTTCTCCCCTTGAGATATGAATACACTTTCTCATAACATTCTTCCTTTTAATATAAAATAAACCTCTGTCCTACTGACCAAACTTTTTTCCTCCAATAAATCATGTCTATTTGATAGTGATTATGAGGGTTGAAAGAAGTGTTTTCCAGAGGCTTTATGAACTTTTGCTAACTTATGCTAAATGTCTGATTCAAGAGATAAATTATCTTTGTATTTTGAAAGCATACCCAATGCATAATGGGCTTATCTACCTAAGCTGCAATAACATCACAGCTATTGTTGAGAACTGAGCTTTCCAGAATATGAGACTCTATGCTTTGGTAGATCAATTAAAAATAATATG
The DNA here is from genome assembly GCA_003697995.1 of Taxidea taxus jeffersonii. Lineage (NCBI taxonomy): Eukaryota > Metazoa > Chordata > Mammalia > Carnivora > Mustelidae > Taxidea > Taxidea taxus. Next base: position 1,783 of record ML106183.1, on the reverse strand, counting down.
AATCATTTTAAAGAAATAATTCTTAAACACATTATACTTTTCAATGCCTTATTAAGCAGAGTATATGAAACCAATCAGTTTCTTGGGTGAGTCAGTACCATCAAGATGATGGCTTATTGTACCGTGCCAAAAAGTACCATGCTAAAATTATATGTATTTAATGAGCTCCAGACTATTTTAGTGGTTTACTACTGAGTGATTCTTTGCTTTCCCCCAATAATTTGATCTGTTATTCCTGTGTGTTCTTTACAATCTGTTGTTCTCATAATTAGCTGCTGCTGCTCTTAATTAACTACCAGATGTAATTTAGAGTAAAGAAAAGTTGCTAGGGGACATGAGATCTCCAAACTTGACAAATGATATCCTTCACTTCCTAGTTCTGTCAATATGCTCTGACCCACAAGTATTTTCTCAGTTCTTTGGAAGAATAACATCGATGGGCTTCATTACTAGCTGTTTTTTTTCCCCTTGCTTATAAATCTTTCTTCTTTTATTTTTAGAACTGGGGCTATGTTTTATGTGGTTGAACCTCACTGAAATGTGAATATGTTAAGACAAGCCTAATTTCATAATCATTACCCAAGAGGCTCACAGACAAAGTGTACAAGAGAAGTCAAATATTTAAGAGAACATATACAACATTGTCTTTTCTCGTCTCTCAGTAATGAGCAAAAAGACTGTACCTAAGTTGTACAGAAAAAAAAATCACTCTTCAGTTATTATTCTTCAACTGCATGAATGTAAATGATAAATGCATATAGAAAGCATTTCATGTATAGTGTGTTTTGATTGTTTCTTAGAAAAGCAAGGTTTGGAGCTAGGTAGCCATTCCCATTAACTAAAATATATATTTTAAAAATATCCATGCATTGAAGTGGTCTGCATAATTGAAGTTATAACAATACTGTGATGTGATGGACTGAAGTTCAAACTGTGGAAAGGATTTGCAGAAGGCCAGTTCCTTAAATGTTTAATCATTATTGAGTGTAAAGAACTTCACTGAAGCATCTTCCATGTTTCTGTAACATTTCACCAGAGAAGTTGTGTCTGTAAAAAGGAAGTTGAAATTGTTAAAGCTACAGAAAACTCCATAGGTAAGGGGAATACCATCAACTTCAGTTGAGAAGAGCTGAAACTCTACATGATGTTTCATTATAGCTTTTTTCCTGGGATATATTTTAATTGCAAAGTCAATAATGCAAAGTGATCATTTCAGATCAAGACACATTAAAAAGAACATCTTCAGTGTGTAAGCTATTCCTTATTTTCAAGCCACAGTTCCTTTCTTTGGGTACCTGCTATATTCTATTTCTTTTCAGGTTTAAATCTTGGTTCAAGGATATTGCCATAACATAAAAAGGAAATAAAGAAAATCTAACTATTACTTTGTTTATTGCTATAACACATTGATAATTTTGTATATTTTGCTCTCCTTAAAGGAACCAAGCATAATGCTGGCATTTAAACATAATTTTTTCTGCTCTTCAAGAGTTCTGCTAATATATTTGAATGATAGTGCATCAATATTGTTCTAAAATTTAAAAAATTGTCAGTTTAATACATCAACAGGTGCCTTACATTATTAAAAATCTTAGCGCATGTGGCAGCAAGAGGTAGCATAATTAATAGTCCTATTTTTATCCAATTTCATCAGGAAGGCATCCTGTTTTCAATGGCAGAAACTTAGAACTTGTTAACTGCGTTTAGACAAGCTGCGAAACCTTAAACAAAATCCCTCTCTGAATTTGAGTTGCTTAGAGCTGACACCTATAAAAATAATTCA
>RCUC01148261.1:0-16782 GCA_003697995.1 Taxidea taxus jeffersonii | reverse complement strand
CCCCAGGGCAAGAGGCTAATAATGCAGGACAAGGGGGACGGCAAGGACAGGAATATATGGGGACACTCTGGACTTCCTGCTCGGTGTCCTTGTAACCCTACAACTGCCCTAAGAATATCACATCTGCCAATTTACAGCAAAGATGGAAAGTTAATCAGGTGAGCATGTGTCCTTGACACCGACCGGACGGCTTAGTGCTTGAAATACAGAATCTGTGGCTGAGGGGTCACGTCCAGGGGGACGTGCCCCGCCGAGACGAGGCTGTGGCCGGGGCCACTGTGTGGGTAGAAACGAGTATTGCTGGTCTATTTATGTTTCTCCTTCAAAACAAAGAGACCAGTGGAATCAAGTGGGGGGCCTTAATTTCAGGAACGGTTCCAGGACGGGGTTAGAGATGCACACAGACTCTGGAGGGTGGAAACCCTTTGTTGGTGTTTCTACCAGTGACAGGGAACAAGTGGGACACCAGTCTCCCCGCCGTCCAGGACGTCAGCTTGCATGCAGTCCCTCGAAGTTGCACACACATTTCTGCTGCCCCGGGACCTTTGCCCTGGCTGTTTCTTGTGCTTCCCCAACTCCAGACGGACTGTCCTGTCCCACGGGGGCCACACCCAGTCCCGGGCTCTGCCCCCCAGCTCGCCCCTCTGGGGGCCTCCCTAGGCCTCCAGCCCCGGTGCTCCCTGATGCCCCCCTGCCTCTCTCCTCCCTTGGCTTGCTTTGCTGGAGCACAGGCTGCACGAGCCGCCTCAGAAAGCAGGGTTTTGCTTTTTTTTTTTTTTTTTTTTTGGAGAATATCAAATATAAAGCATGAGTCCAGAAGGAGCTGGTGTGGGAGCAAGGTGAACCTGTGGGTGACCCCACACCGGTCAGGGGAGGTCCCCTGACACGTGGCCGCTACAAAGAGGCCATCCTGCCTCCCAGCCCTGGTTTAAGCTCGAGGCTTGGCAAGGAAGCCGCACCCACGGCCGAGCACACGCGTCTCTTCCAATGGGCCCGTGGGGACCAGCGGTTCAGGCCCCCATTGATGCCACAGAGAATGGGATTTGGAGGGTCCGTATCTGGGGAGTCCGAGACACGTGGGGGCACCACCGAGTCCCGTCCGAGCCATCAGGGGCCGTTTCTCTGCAGGAAGCCGAGTCCAGGAACACAAAGGAGGAAATCCAGAACTTGAATCGTGGGGTTGCCGTGTGCCCCAGAACTTCCCTCCCGGGCATGGGCCCCCGAGGATCGAAAAGTGTTCGTGGGCGAGTGTTGACGGGAGCGCGATCCACGTCAGCCAAGACGTGGAGGTGACCCCAACGTCGAGCGACAGACAGACGGATGAGCGGGAGGTGTAGCAAGTAGAACCCGATCAAAGTCCAGGCCGGCTGTCGGCCACCGAGGTCGGCGAGGACGCCTGCGTCTTCACTGGGGACGTGACCGATCCGTGTCTCCGAGCTGGGCTCCGGGGGCTGCGAACACGGTGGGGACGTGCAGGCGGTCGGGGGCCTCCGAGACGCCGCCTCGCTCGGGGACACACAGATCGGGCACCTGGCGGCTCCGCGGTCACCGAAAGTGCGTCCGTCCGTCCCGCGGCCCACGTGGGCTTTCCACACCCAGACCTTGGGCGGAATCTGTAGGGGAAGCCGGAGGGGCCCCGGCGAACAGTGGGGTGTTACCGTCAGGCACCTCGCGCGCGTTGCCGTGATGCCTACCCACAGCCTGACCCCGCTCCCAGGGCGAGGCCGGCGCCCCGTTGGTAAGGACAGAACGTGCACGCGGAGCTGGGCCGGGGGTGGCTGCGGGAGGCAGGAGGAAGCTCACGGCCCGGCGGAGAGGTGGGCTCGGGAATAGCAGACCTGTGCTTCTCTGCGGTCTGGCCCGCGGGCGGGAGCACGCACCGTCCCCCGTGAGCCCCGATCCTCCTGGAACGAGGTTGAGACGTGGCCCTGTGCATGTGGGCGGCCTCGCAGACTGTCCCGGGACCCCCGTCCGCACCGAGGGGCCATGAGACACGCTTCGGTCCTTCCTAACCGTCCTGAGGTTCTGCTTGTTTAACGAGGTCGATGGACCGGGAAGTCCCCAAAACGCGGCATTCCCTTAGCAAAAAAAAAAAGAGGCCTCGTGCGAGTGGGCCTTTGTGTTGGTTCAGCCCGACGCGGCGACTGAGAGACGTTCCCGACGGCCGCACGTGGTTTTAGGGCTAAGCCCGAGAGCCGTCCCAAGACCTCTGCCGGGAGGACACGTCCCCGCGGGGCTTCCACAGGGCAGACGTGCGCCGTGCGTTTCCCGACGGCGAGGAGGAGAAGCTGGGATTGGGTTCGTGTCCAGCACGGGCCGGAGCCTCACGCCTCTGGTCTCGGAAAGAAGAGGCGCGGGAGGGGTCCGCTTGTCGGGAAACCGAGGCCTCGGTGGGAGAGCCGATCGCTGACAAGCCCCTCTCTGGGTAGGACTTTGGGGGTCGTGTCCTGATTGTTTTTAAGGCAGCAGTTCGATCCCGCGACGTCGCCCGGACCCCAGCAGGCTGCTTTTCCACGTACACTGCCCTGGCCCAATGAGCCCCGTCCTCCCCGCCAGAGCCGAACCAGGGAGGACAGTCTGGGGCGCGCCCCCCGCCGGTCCGGTGTGCAGGACCAGGAGGGGCACGCGGCGTTTGCATACCAATGGGCGTGATTTGCATGCGGCAGCCGGGAAGTCCCAGAGCGGCAGCTGAAGGGAAACTTAATCACGGTCCTCGGGGCTGCAGGACGGTCCTCACAGGACGGTCCTCGGGGCTGCAGGACGGGAGCTCAATGGGGCCAGCTGTTTCCAGCTCCTCCGAGGGCAGGAATGAAAATTAAATGAAATTAACACCAAAAAAAAGAGTGGGGACAGACGCCCGAGCGGGGAGGAGGCAGGATGACCCCATTCAGGGTCCCTGACGGTGGTGGTCGCAGGTGCCACAGGTGAGACCCCCCCAGCACGCCCTGCCTGGTGCCACGGTCTGGCCGGCGAGGGGCGGCGAGGGGCGTGCGGGGCCGCGTCCCGGGGGGAGGTCTGTGACCCAGCCTGCGTGGCCGTCTGGCCTGCCTGGGTTCTCGTACTTCTCGTAGCTGCGAAGGTTACAGAGCGGAGAAAACACCGGGTACAGGGTCCGCAGGAGCTGAGAAAAGTGCAAAGAAGTCGGGACCCAGCCCCTGCCTTGCTCCCCCGCGCTCGCCACGGCTCGTGCACACTTGTGTTTGCCCGTCCGGGACTCCGCGTCAGGGGACGGAAACCAGGAGGGACTCACCCAGCGACTTCCATCCTACGAGGTGCACGTGCTGACGCGAGGCAATGTACACAAGAAACCCTAAAATACGGAGTTTCCACCCCTCGCCTCCACTGTCCCCGCCACACTTCACCTGCACGCGGCGGGAGTGGGGGTCTGGGCAAAGCGGTTCTTGATCCGCATGAAACAGTGTAAGACGGACGCGATCTCCACGCGTTGTACGCATCTTCGTCCGTGTAACCAGCCCGGGCTCGCGCCGGGGTAGACGGTGGCGTTTTGTGACTCTCGGTACCCACGCGTCCGTCTACACAACAAGGCAGAGTAAATGACGCAATGTGCATCTCGTTCGTGTTGTTTCTATTCATAACGGTTAACGAGTCGCATCTGTAAGGAGTGACTTTATTTCAATCATATTAAATACGCTCATCCACAGAAAACGATATATAGTCAACGATACGATGTAACATTCGTGTATTTTATGTATTTTTAATATTTAAAAATGAAGACGTACGTTTCATATTTATAACCAAGTTACAACTAGGTTTATAGGAATGGATTATATACATAGTAGCTTTATCTGAATCATATTAAATGTAGTTATCCATATATAGAGTGTATATAAATTCCATATACTTATGTATTTTTGTATATTTTTATATTTAAAAGTGTAATATAGTATCAGTTAAATATATAATTATTAGCTTTATGTAAATTACATTAAATGTACTTATGTAAAACAATAAATTTAATGTACATTATATTATAAAGTATAATTATTTTATGTATGTTTATATTTTTATATTTTACATATAAGTCACATATAATATGGGTTAAACATAAATAGTAACTGCAAATCACATTAATACTTATTTTTGTAAAGCAATAAATTTTATATTCAATAAACTAAAAAATAAAATATGTATACGATATAAAACACAATTTAAAGTATAATAATGTATATTGAGACATTTATGATTTACACTTTTATATATAATTTGTGTAAAATACTAAACATATGAGTAATAAGTATTGAATCACATTAACTATGCTGTTTATTTAACACAATAAATAATAATTTATGAAGTATGCTCGTATGCATTATACGTATTATGCTGTATTATTTATAGATTGAACATTTACAAAATACCGCCATACACTTTGTGTTTTGATGTGCGTCACCCTAAACAGGAGAGCATGAATTTAACTGCGCAAACGCACTTGTTCGTAACAACGGTGCGGGCATTTATGAGCCGCGCACACACTGACCTCGTCGCAGTGACATAAACACACCGACCTGCAGGAAGCAGCACAGAACCCGTCCTGCGACGCGCCTCCCGCGCTGGCGTTGCCGTCACAGACCGGGGGGCCGTGGAGCGTGTCGTGGCTGCGGTCATCCGAGCCACTGGATCCTCGGGGCCCACGGCAACCCCACGATTCAAGTTCGGGAATCCTCCTGGGGGTTCCTGCAGAGAAACGGCCCCCGACGACTCGGTCCCCGGTGGGCACGTCCCCACGTCGTACGCACGAGCGCTTCTCTCACTTGGCGTGTTTCGGACGCTCCGGCCGCGCCTGCAACTCTGGACGCGCCCGCGGCCTCGGACACGGTTGTCGGACCGGCGAGCCCCCGTCTGCGTTGCGTGGCCATGGCAGTGGGGCCTGAGGATGTGGCCAGAACGTCCGTCCAGGACATGCCAGGGGCCGTGAGCCACGAGGTCCCAGCGCCGGCCGTGGGAATCCGGGTGTCGCGGGGGGAGGACAGCCGGGTCCCCCACCGGACAGGTGTGTTGTTCCAACGGGCAGCCAGCAAGGAGGTGATGGCGGCGCTTTGACCCACGGGCATCCCAGCCGCCACGGAGAGCTGGCTGTGTCCGCGGCGGGTGGGTGCCGGAGCTCGCGGCTTCACGTGGGGTTGGAACACAGAGGCCGGCAATGCCCGTTCTCGGACGGTTTGGGCTGCAGTTCTGCGCTGCAGAGGGGCCCCACCCGGGAATCCTCGGGCGGGGGATTGAGTCCTAGGAGGAACGTGTCCCTCCCTCCCACCGCTGTTCCGCGCGAGAAGGACGGAGGCCGCGTCGGCGGGAGGCACGCGTGGTCGAGCGGTCTCTCGGCGAGGTCCGCTGCGGATTCAAGAACGCGCTTCTATCTCGGTGGTTCTAGGGCCTTATCCTCACTTACCGGCACGGTCTTGGAGGCTCGGCGTGGCCCCCATGCGCCGGGGCGATGTTTCCAGCCCTCTCCCCCGCCCTCGACACGAGCCCACGTGTCTCCCTTGCATATAACTCGCAGTGCTCAGCGCATCCCTCACTCTCCCTCCGTGATGCCATCAAAGCAGGTGAGTTGGTCCAGAATTTGGGTTCCGAGTTCCCCAGCGATGCCCAAGAGGGGAAATGGTTCTGGTCATGGACGTCTCAGCTGCCGCGTAGGACACGGTCCACGGGGTTGAATCCATTGTACCTCGCGTTGCCACAACGTCTTTATTTTTATTTTTACTTATTTTTGTAACATCTTTAAAAATAAAGGGTCATTTCATGCTTTGAAAAAAGACAGGCCGCTTTGCCCAAGGACGGGTTTTGAAAACAGTCACGCTGGGGAGGGAGTTACACCACGGCCAGGAGGGCGTCCTGGGAGAGTGTCGAGTGGGGAGGGTCTTGGGTCTTGGGTCTTAGGTCTTCATTCATGGCATGGGTGTGCAGAACCACCATCAACAGTCTTGGGGTGGATTCTTGCTGAGGAGGCTGGTCTGACCTCTTGGAGGTCTTGGAGTCTTGGAGGGCCATGACCGCATGGGCAGTAAGTGTGCATTGGCACATTCTTGCCCTTTGTCCCAGGATCCTGGGGCCCCGGCGAGAGGAAGATCTGAAGACAAACTCGGGAGACCATCTGTAGACATGCAAGACCAAACTCTACACTCGATTTCCCAACCCACGCTCCCAACCCGACCGTAGCCGGCTCTCTGGAGACATGACTATCCCGACGGCCAGTATCCATCCGGCCTTGCCTGTCAGTGGACGGCAAGACGACACTCTCGCTGCATTCCAGCCGGAGGAGCTTCCCGTCCATGGGGGCCGGGAAAGAACCGCGTGGGGATCCTCCGCGCCCCTCCTCGGGCCAAGGGGTTGGATTTGCAGGGAAGGGCAGCAATTTAAACGTCTTTGAGCGAGCAATCCGTGGGCGGTGCGGCACAGCGGCGGGCTTCTTCTGAGCCGTATGGTAAATTATAATCATATTTCACTCTGTGTTCCCCAAAGAAGCACGTTCTTGTAACCGGACCCCGCCTTGGCGTGCTGCTATTATAAATCTTCTCCGAAGGTCGAGGCTCGCTGGCGGTGGGAGGGGGAACCCTCCGCATCCGTGGGCGGACGCGAGCGTCGCGGGGTCCGCAGCGCGGCAGCCTCCGAATTCGTGGTGCGTGGGTTCCGGAGAAGCAGAGTCTGTGTTGGGTCCGGGGGCATGGACACTCAGCCCGCATTAGGTTGCTCCCTTTGCCTCTCTTGACCGTGTCTCCCGGCGAAAGGAAAACTAAACAAATTCCTTAAAACTAATACATTTGGTGCCAAGAACACGAAGAGGGGGGCGGCCAGGAAGGGCCAGGAAGAACTAATGACGCCGCTGATTTGTGGCATCCCTCATTCCACACGGTTTTGTGCGTGAGGAGCATGAAAAAGAGAGAAAGGGAAACGCCGAAAGGAAAGGCCCCGCCGCTGTGGTCGGGCGGGGCTCACCGAAAAGAGTGGGGAGCTCGGGCGGGCCGCGTGGCAAACCCGCGGCGTCCATGTCCCCGGGGGCGGCCCTCTCCGGCCTCAGCGCCCTCCTGTCTGGGTTGGGAACCCTCCGGAAGGGCCGGGCTTCCTGAGGACACAGAGTTCTGCCGTGTGTGTTTTGCAAAGCAGCCTTGCGGAGGGCGGGTCTTCCGCCCAGTCTCCACGATGCTCTTCTCGGGCAACCGCTAGGAACATTCCTGTCCTAATTCTGTGGTGGCGCAGACTCTCCAGCCAAAGTCCGTCGGGTTCAGCTCGACGGGTGGCATTCCGGTGCCCCTTTCTCCCAGAGGCGGGCTTGGGGGCCGGGGTCTGCCGGGTGGTTCCCGGGAAGTCATGGAGGCTTCTTCTAGGGCTGGGTCCCTACGGTTCTAAGTCAGGACCTGCTCGGTGGGAGGCTCAGAGGGGAAGATGGGGCAGACAGAGAGCCCAACGCCTCTAAGGAGTTAAAGAATTCTTTTTTTAAAACCAGTTGGCTTGGGTGAAGAAGCAGAGGGCTGCCGTTGAAACACAAATCAAGGTGTTCACACCCACGCTCCCACAAGCGGCAGCCCGCTTCGGCCGCCATTCTGAGCTGGTAAGAGGAGGGAAAACCAGCATGGCCCGGGACGGTCGATCCCAGGGGGCTGGAAAGCCAGGAACGCAGAATCAATCTGCAGCCCTAAGTGCAGCGGCCGTGAGAACGTTCCTGGGAGCTGGCGAACCGGTACAGCTCACGGACTTTGGGTGCTGTGTGTGGCCCCAGGACGGTGCGTCTTCGTAGATCAAATCGGTCGCGTAGGAGCAAACACCAGAGAGGGCAAAAGGCTTGCAGCGGTGAGCTGGTTGGGAAGAGGTTGGGAAAAGGCATTATTTTCCTGTCTCGGGTAGAATCTGGGAGTACCACAACGTAAGAGGGAGAAGAAAACTCCACACGGTTGTGTTAGGAGAGGGGAGGCACTTCGGAGTAAGTCGAGACGTTTCCCACCCCCGTTTCGCGGACATACGGCACAGAATGTTCTAGTAGCTTTGTGTCGTCGGGGTAACAGTGAAAACAGTGAAGTGTGAGCTCGTTCTGCAGGCAGATGTTGAAAAGAGAAGATAGTCAGATGAAAAAAATAGTTATTTTCAACGAAGGGAGAGCAAAAAAATAAGGCAAACAAGACTGAGGGTGGAAAAAAGATACTGTGCGTTCCTTTTGGGAACTGGAGGCGCTAGATATTAGGTCACTGATTCTCAGCTCTGTATGGACCCTGCTCTTGCTAACGGAACCCATGCTGAGTCACGGGATTCACGTAAGTTTTGGGGTGAATATGGGGACGGATGTAAACAACAACTTATGATGAGGAGGACCAGCGTCTTCTCAGTCCCCAGAGTGTCCTCCCCGATGAGAAGGACTGGCATCTTCACAGTTACTGGAGTATCCTTTGTGATGATGAGTATGGCGTCTTTTCAGTCCCCAAGGCATCCTCTCTAATGAGGAGGACCAGCATCTTCTTGGTCCTCCACCACATCCTCTCTGATGAAGACCAGTGTCTTCTCAGCCCCCAATGCATCCTCTGTGATGAGGAGGACCAGCGTCTTCTAGGTCCCCCACCACATCCTCTCTGATGAGGAGGACCAGCTTCTTCTCAGTCCCCACCACGTCCTCTCTGATGAGGAGGACCAGCGTCTTCTGTCCCAGCACATCCTTTCTGGCATGCCACGCGTTTGCGCGGGAGTCTCGTAGCCGATGCGTGCTGGCCAGGTGTTAACGCATGCTTGCAATCCCTGAGTATGTCCTCTTGGTCCTCGCTCTGTCTTGTGACCAGAAGCACCACGGGTTGTACCTCAGAGTGTGTTGTTTTAAATCACCAGGTGTGATTGAAGTTCGGAGGAACCTGAAGGTCACGTGGTGGATAGTATTTAAGATGGCAAAGGGAAAGGTGCAGAGTTCACCAAGCCCACACCGCTGCATGCAGAAGCTGGTGTCTGACACCCCATTTCCCCCTAGAGTTGTTGTTGTTCCTGTTTTCTGAAAGCACGCAGTAGCTATCCGTGCAGGGCAAACCGCCTTAGGAAGGGTCCTTCGTGGACATGCATGGTGCTCCTCATGACGGAGGGGCAGGAGGGTGGGGCCCCTACATTTCGGTGCTGACACCACAGCCCAGCCCTGAGTCTGTGCCTCCTTCCCACACACACGCCCAACGGGGACGTCTCTGTCACTGGCAACAGCCAACGAAGGATGTACATACGGATGCCCTTAGAACATTCTAGAAAGCTGCCTGCAAGCCTGTCCTGGCTGCAAAGGCCCAGAGTCCTTCAGAGACGCTGAAATAATGGCACCCATGATTCTGGCGTTTTTCCTGATGCTAAGAAAAGCCGTTTCTGCTCCACACGCGCGGGGGCGATGCGTAGCTCCGGGAGAGGGTTTGGCACGGAGCACGGGGACTGTGATTTTTCAGAGCAAAATCCTGGTTCATGGCATCCGGTGACGGTTAGAGCCAAGGACGTCTCGTTGTGGGGACGTCGTAAGTTAAGTCCCGCTCATCACCAGGCTGTCTGGTGCAGGGGACCGGCTAACAACGTGCAAAGAGGATACGAGAAAAGTGAAAAATGATGAATATTCTCGGGGGGACGGTGGGCTTTGGTCCCGGGAGTCACCGCCTGGGCGTCCCTAACGTGTGTGTCCTGGAAGGCGGCTGTGTCCCGCTTCCTCTGGGGAAGGCCGAGTGCCCACGTGCATGGCTTACAGAAGGAGCTGGGAGGAGGCCAGGCTTGGGGCTGGGCGGAGCCAGATGCAAATGCCCAGGCCGCCCCCCACGGCCAACGCCGTCTGTGACGGGGGAGCCGCCCCTCGGCTGCGCGTGGCCGCACGGGAACGGCACAGGTGAGGACCTGCTGCAGGGGAGCTGCCTTCCCGCGCGCCAGCCCACCTGGCTTGGGTCCACTGGCCCCGGAAGCCACAGGTCCGGGAGCGAGAGCCGCAGGTGGGGGGGGGGGGCGGCCCGAGCGGCTCCGACTCCCACACGGTTGCCGCGGCACGAGCCGGCATTCGGGATTCACGGTGAATTCTCCCAGAAGACACACGTGGCAGTGTCCCACGGAGGCAGCGGCAAAGGGCCACACTCCGGGTGGTACAGAGAAGCGGGTACTGAGTCCCCCCGGGCGGGGAGACCAGCAGCCAGACAGCATGTGTGGGGGATCGGGCCGTGGACAGCACTCAGTCCATGTGCCACGGCTGCCTGCCAGGACACCACGTGCTGTGGCCTTACAGACAGCAGACGTCCGCTCGTACAACTCGGGGGCCGCATGTCAAGATTGGGTGCCATTGGCGAGCTCACGGGAAGGCCCGTGGCCTCCTTCTTGCGGCTGACCTTACGTGGCAGAAGGGGTGATGGCGTCTTTGGGGTCTCCTCCATGAGGACACGAATCCCGCCGTGGGGGCTGCGCCTCGTGAGCTGATCCTCCCTGCAAGGCCCCACCCGCGCACCATCCCGCGGCGCGCTGCGTTCCAACGCAAGAATGCGGGGAGGAGCAAACCTCTGGCCCACCGTCACGTCTTTGCAGGGTGTCTCTGCATGTCCCACGGGGGGCGAGGACAGGGATGTCTGGGAGTATCACCACGCGCCCCAGCGTGGGCACCGTCATTGTGCGCCGTGGGTGACACAGCGCAGACCTCCCCGGGGACGGCGTTTGGCACGGTCTGCACGCTGTGGGATCATCAGGGTTAGGGTTAGGGTCTTATTTGCAGACGTGATCAACTGAGGATGACATCACTGGCCTGGCCCTAAAGCCAAGGACGGGGTTCCTTGTAAGAGACAGAGGAGAGACACAGACACAGAGGAGAAGCCATGGGAAGATGGAAGGACAGAAGGGACGGACGTGGCCACCAGCCCAGGAACACCTGCAGCCCAGAAACTGGAAGAGGCAAGAATGACCATCCCCTGGAGCCTCAGGAGGGAGCACGGCCCTGCCCCGCCTGGATCTCAGCATCCATGCCCCGCCTGGATCTCAGACTTTTGGTCTCCAGAAAAGGAGGACGATGAATTCCTGGGTTTTGAGTCATCCAGCCTGTGGTCATTTGCTATGGCTGCCCCGGCACAAGAACGTCCTGCCAAGCTGGGTGGGTGGTCGCAGGCGTGGTGAGGCCTCGGCGGGCGGGAGCAGGGGCATCGAAGTGGGAGCTGGAGACCAGAGCCTGGCTTTGCAGAGAATTCGTGGACAGCCTCCATTCTGAGGGATTCGGTGGGAGCAAGAAGGAGCCTTAGGTCCTGGATGTCTCTGTTGAGGATAAAGTCCTAGGACGTGCGAATGAGGAAGCCGGCAGGTGGGAGGAGAGCCGAGCTCCCGCCACGTTCTAGGTTGGGCTTGTTTCCTTGGAGGAGGGAGCTCGGTCGTGGGGACTGGTGTATAAGGCCGTGGGGGACGCTCGGGCCAAGACGCTGGTACACGACTGCCTCCTTCAGTTCCCAGTGACCGTGACAGGAGCGTGGCAGGACGATCCCTACCCCCCACCTCCAGGGGCAGCTGTGCCCAGCGGTGGGGACCCTCTGGTGCAGGGCTGGGTGCGGAGGGCAGCCGTGCTGGGGTTGGTGTCCTCAGATCCGTCCCTCCGCGGACCCAAGGCCAGGCTCGTGCCACATCAGTGCATCTCCGTGGACGGTGCACGGGCGTCTTGCTCCCCCCACGGTGGAACCTGCGCCCACCCGCGGAAGTCTGGCTGGGACACCTCCGGGTCATGTCCTCACGCCAGGTAGTGGCAGCATATCCTAACTGGAGGCAAAACATTGCGGAAAATAAGCAGATTCTTCCCCCTTTGGACTGGAATACCAGTAGCGTATTAATTAAAAAATAGTGTGTGCGTGAGCGTGTGTTTGTATTTCGGGGGAATAGGTAGACAAAAAAGAAAGGGAAATTCAGCTTCAAGGTCGCCACCGGAAACAACCCAAGCTGCCTTCGGGTGGGCAACACCATGGGTTTCGTGAGGCCGAAAGCATTGAGGAACTTACGAACGTCCTGTGTGTGTGCCCAGCGTGGCAGCTCGCGGTGGCTCCGTCCGCCCTCCCGGATCCCAAGAGCTCGCGATGCGCAGGGACGCCCTCCTCCGCTGCGTGACCCGCGCCCGCCGCCCTCTGTGGGGGCTGACAGCGGCTGGACCTCGAGCTGTCGGAGGACGGGCATGGTAGGCGCTCGTGGGTGCCGGGGTCCTTGTCCCCGGGGAATCGGGAGTCAGGAGGCCGTCTGGGCCGTTCTGCCGCCGTTGCTCCTGAGTGCCGGTTGTCCCCCGGGCGCTGTGTTGGACAGACGGCGTCTGAGCTGTGCGTGTCTGGGAAGCCCGGCCGGCAAGGTGGGCGTCAGGGTCCGGGTGGAGATGCGTGCCGGCACCTGACCCTGCGGGGCGTCGGCTGCTTGGGTCTGGGCGCCGCGAGCTCAGCCCCACTCCGCTCACAGCGACCGTGAGGACCGGCTCTGCTTGGACGCCGCAGCATAACACGGTGACGGTCTCCTTCCCCCAGGGAGCAGCTTTCCGGGTGCAGATCCAGCCCCCGAAGAGGGTGAAGCCCCCCTCCTCCAAGAGCTCAGGGTCTTTTCCCCCTGGATCCGCCCCCGGGGCTCACAGCCACAGCCCAGAGCCGTCTGCTGGGGGTTCTCTTGGCCTTCGGCGGAGAACCCAGGCCTGTCTTCCGGGAACAGGAACCGCCTGGTACCAAGCTGCGTCTCCGCTGTTGGGAGGGAGGGACACTCCCGGATGCGCTCTGGGAGTCCGGTGGTTGTGACCCCGCGACCTCGCCCGAGCTCCATCCAATGAACCAGAGGCTTGTGGGTCCCACTTGCTTCTCCAGGCTCCGGCTAAAGGGCTTTGACAAATGCTTCCTGCCTCCCTCCCTCCCTCCTTCCTTCTTTCCTTCCCATTCCCCACCCCCTCCTCAACCCCAACCACGGAGAAATGGCGGGATATGTGTGCATGAACAGCAGAGCTGTCGAGGGCGCCTAAAGCAGGGGCTGCCCCTTGGCCCCGGGGAGAAGGCGCACCCCATCGGTAAATGCTTTGATGGGATTCGGACAGAGATCTGTGTAGGGACCCTGGAGACTGGAAGAGGGAAGAGCTGCCAGGAGTGACTGGCAATGGAGGAAAAGCCTGCAGGCGCCCGGGATGGCGACCCGGGGTGTCCTCGACTTGGGGGCCGTGCCACAGGGGCCCCGCGCTTGCAGCCGAGCTGACTTGCAGGCTCCGGGGTGTAGCCCCAGGCAGCCCCTGGGTGGCTCTTAGGAGTCACCTTGCTGTGCCCTCTGCCTCCCCCGTGATGAACCTCCACCAGGCGGGAGGGATCCTGGCAGGTCTGCGATGGCTTTAGGAGGGGACCCGCGGTGGCCGCTTCATTTCGGGGAGACGGGGTTGCTGCGGTGTGTCACGGGGGCCTAACGAATAGGAGATGAGATGTCAGCGCAGGGCAGTGTGTCAGCAATTATGTAAACATGTCCTCTTTGTTTTTGTCACTGAGAATTACGGGGCGGGCTTAGCTTCCTCCTGGCGTGTCACTGTCCCCAGCCCGACGCGGGGAGGGAGAGGGGCCGGCAGTCGGAGGACCGCGCTGTCTGCGGGGAAGTGATTAGATGCCATGCACGGAGGGCTCGGCGAGTCCCTCACGGGTCCCCTAATCATCCTTGGCGCGTGCTGTCAGGAAGACGGCTCTGCAGCGAGCGACGGCCCATTAGGGATGAAGCAGCAAATGATGGAAACAAATAGGGTCTTAATCTCCCAAGAAAGGGGGCATCACGGGCTGCCCGGGGAGGCAGGGTCCCTGAGCGATGGCGACGCTGGCTGACGGGGCTGTGTGCTTCCCTCCCGGAGGGCTGGCTCCCGCCTCCAGGACCCGCGGTGTGGCTGGTTCCCGGGCACCGTGGGCCCGGACAGGACAGTGAACGTCCAACGCGGGTGTGGGCTTTGGTGGATGCAGACGACGGGATCCTAAAATTTAGCTATTTGCTATGGCTTGTTGGCCGGGAGAAGGTTTTGCAGGGGTTTTTGCATAAGGGGGGAAAAGGAGGCTTTTATGTGAGTAAGTAGTAAAGATTGGAGGAGCCCAAAGAGAGCGCTGGCCTTTCCCCTTGGCTCTTCTGGGAGGTCCGAGCCCTTTGGGCGGGTGTCTGATAGGGGCATGTCTGTGCGAGTCCATCCAGGCTCCCACAACAAACGCCAGTTGCTGATTTGTCACCATCCTGGACTCTGGAAGACGGACATCCAGGTGCACATTGCTGTCCGCTGTAGACGAGAAAGGACGTTCTGCACCTGCTGAGACATGGGTGGCCCTTGAGGACATCAGCCGGACCCAGAAGGACAAACCCTGCCCGACTCCACGTACACGGGGTCCCTAGCGGAGCCTCATCCACAGAGACACACGATGGATGGTGGGCCGGGGGCTGGGGACGGGGATGGGGAGACGGTGTTGGATGAGGACAGAGCTTCGAGTTGGGAAGATGGAAAGTTCTGGAGATGATTGTGGAGATGGTCACGCAACTGTTCAAATGGGCACGATGCCACTGAACGTGCACTTTAAAATGTTTATGATGGCACATCTTATATGTATTTCACCACCACTTTTAAAAATTAAAGAACATTAAAAGGGAGGTTATTAAGATGGGAAGAGGGAAATCCCGGTCTCCTTCTTTGCTTTCGATTGTGCAGAGATGACTCAGGCGTGTCCTGTGATGTCTGCGTGGCGGTCTTCACTGTAAAGGCACCTGAACACATAGACGATGCAGTGTGATGGCCCAGGAAGGTGGGAGCCAGTGCGGTCCGTTATCCTGATCTTTCCGTGCCGAGCTCTGCTTGTGTAGGGTCTTTGAGAGGTATCTCTGAGGTGGTCAGGCACCAAAGTTGACTCGGTTCCTCAGAGAACTGGCCAAGCTCTCCAAGTGTTTGAATGTGGGGAAACCAAAACGATGACCTACGTGTGTATCTTGACGAGTATTGCATGTTCGCCGTAGACCAGAAAGAGGCAAGGATCATCTTGGCTGTGAGTAAGATAAAGTCCAAGCTCCACCCAGACGAGGAGCCCTGAGTACACATCAATGCCGAGGACCATGAGGTCACCCTGTTCAGGGAGTCCTTGTGCCAGTTTATGGGTTTCTTCAAGGATGACGTCTCTGTCTCTGTTTGGGGTTAGACCCTGAAGAGTCACTCCCACCCCTGCTCTGTAGCAGGACTTTCTAGGCAGATTGGTGGATAACCACAGAAGAAAGGGATTTTACCGTCAAACTCTGAGACACACGGGGAGGAATTTAAAAATCCCACCAAACACCTCCATGTTGATTTTTTAAAACAACTTTGCAGAGGCATAATTTCCACTCCATGAAATGCCCTGTTTTTGAATAGATAATTGAATAATTTTCGGTAAATTTACAGAGTTGTGCAAACATCACCACAATCTAATTCTGAGATGTTTCCAACACCCCAAAAGGCAAACCACATGCCTGTTTGCAGCGAGTGCCCTGACCTCCCCCGCCATCCACCTCCAGCCCTAGGCAACCACTAATCTACTTTCTGTCTCTACCGATTTCCCTTTTCTGGACAATTTGTGTAAATGAAATCACGTGGGCTTTGGCGACTGGCTGCTTTCACCGAGAAGAACGTTCCTGAGGGTCACTGGGGTTGTGGTGTACATCAGTATGGGATTCCTCCTTACGGAGAGATACCGTCGTATCAGATGGATGGACAGCATTTTATGGTTCTGCTCACCTGCTGATGGACACTTGGCTTGTTTCCATGTCGTGGCTGTCAGAAATCGTGGTCCTAGGAGTGTTGGTGTGCAAGCCCTTGTGGAAGTGCACATGTTTTATTTCTGTTGGGTACACACCCATGGGTGCGATAGCAGGGTCAGATAGTAATCATAGGTTCAAATTCTAAAGAAAGTGCCAACATATTTTCCAAGGTCCCCGCACCCTTTGACATTCCCATCGACAGGGGACAAGGGTCCCTGTTTCTTCATGTCCTCATAAATACTTGACAATATCAGTCTTTGCAAAAATTATAACCACTCTTGTGAGTGTGAAGTAGCATCTTGTGTTTTTAATTTCCCTGATGGCTAATGGCATTGCATCTAATGTCAGACTCTAAATAGTTCTGAAGCAGATGCTGATGTTCTTGCATGGGGCAAGTTCTGGACGTTGACTTTGGCATTTCAGTGACTCAAGTCAGCACGTCTTTTGCGTGGCTGTTTTTTCCCAGTGGAAGGTGCTTGCTCATTGTCCTTGAAAACAAAACATAAGGAGAGTTAGTGAAGGAGATAAATGGACGTACGAATGAATAGTCCAACGTGGCTTCCTCATTTTAATCTTCTGGATGACAGGAGCCATTTGCTGGACTTGGTGACTGTTTGTCCTCCACTGCTAGATTCATTAAGCTCCTGGCGGCAGATTGCTTTGGTCACTGCTCTTACTTCGTTGCCACGGTTTAGAGGATGGAAGTGCCTGCCTGAAGGCTCTCGGTCTTTCTGAGCGGCATTAATCAGCCATTCATAATTTCCGCAGATGCCTATGAAATGTGCAATTCCCAGGATTAAATGCCCCACCTTTACTGGACAGGAGACAAGAGTGTTTCCCACATTGTCAGAGCCAGCGCAGATCAGTAAATCATTCTGTCCAAACTGGAGTTTCTGCTTCCAGAAAGGGTTCTCTGGCTGCACAGCTGATTGGTTTGCTGGACAAATTTCAACCATCCCTATTTATTTCCTCAGGCAAAGAAAATGCAAGGTTCTTAAGAGAAAATACCTACCCTACTTAGGACAAATAAGGCAAGGAGAACTTTCTTCTGTTTAAAAATTCCTTGTATGA
>RCUC01148260.1:0-10895 GCA_003697995.1 Taxidea taxus jeffersonii | reverse complement strand
GCTGAGCCTGTCTTTGGCCCATTGGGCAGACTGAATGAATCATTATGGTGGGCTAGTCTAGCCCACTGCCTTTTCCTTCAGGATGGGGAGCTGGCTGCATAGAACGGAGGGTACAGAGGCATGTGCTGTGACTCTGAGCCTGTCTGCAAGTATAAGTAGGGGCAGGGCTCTGGTGCACCTGGTCCCTGGATCATCCCTGGGGTGTCCCTTCTCTCAAATATGAGCACCCCAACTCCCCTCTCCCCCTTCCCTTGCTGGAGTGACTCTCAGATTCTGGAGCATTGAAGTTCTTCCCTTTGCTGCTATTAGTCGAGGACTTCCCCTCCTAATGTTAACAGGGCAACTACAAGGGCATGGGTCTATCCTTTCAAAATGACTCAAACTTGGGGATTAATAAAATGAGAGACTCGGCAGGGGCCTTTGCAATTGACCATGATGGAAGTATGAGATGGATGCAGAACTTCAAAGTCTACTCTTGGTAGGGGTTCCTAAGCTATAGAAGTTCACCCTCTCAGAGTTTACTTGGCTCCCTTTTAGCTGCCTGAGAAGTTTCTGGTTTCATTACCCCTGGTCTTACACAGTCACAGTCACATGGATTTTGATTACAAACATGGATGCAAACATGAAAGCAATGAAAAGTACAGCATCTATACCTTTACTACACATCCCGGAGGGCAGCCTCTTTCAGAACAGAGGGGAAAATTTTCTTGGGCTGAAAATCAAAAGAGCAAAATTCTAGTTCCAGCTCCATGGCTAAGTTCCTCTTTGAACTCAGATAAGTCATCTTCTCTTCCTGGAGCTCAGATTCCTCATCTTAATATAAAGAATTGGACTTGATGCTTCCCTAAATGCGGTCAGGCTCCAGGGTACATGATTTCTCTGCTTTTGCGGGAAAAGCATGATGGTTCCTGTCTAGCAGGGCTGGAAGGAGCTAGAGACACCCAACTGGAAAAACTAACAGCAATGGAAGAGTTGGAGGATATCACAGCTCTGCGTGGGAAGGTGGGGCTGTTTAATGCTGGGGCAAATAATTCCTAGGGTGGTACTCAACACTTACATAGCACTTAAGAGTGCTATGTCCAAAGCACTTTCACTGACCTACACCCTTTCTTTCTCACAGCAACTGAATGAGTTAGAGGGACTCACTGCGGTTTTGTAGACGAGAGGTTAGGGCTGCACAAATATTAATGGGCAGAGGGGACCCAACTGCAAGCCTTTTGGCTTTGGGTCCAGTGCCATTTCCATGACACCAGAGATGCTGCCAATAATTCAGTTCACAGTGATATAATGGAGTCATCATATATGGAAAACAACTTTCACCCAAAATAGTAAAAATGATAATGAGTTTCTGCCTAAAAGCGTAAGCTTAAGTTACTGGAAACTTTGCTCACCCAGAATACTTTGATTTCCGACAAAAAGTCACACATGAGACATTACTGTGGTTCAGTGTTTGCGATCAGTTCCGGGCTAAGTCATTAAGATGGGAGGTACAAAGCATGTACACAGCCATCCCCCATAAATCACACAATCAAGTACACACAATAGGAGACAATTTAACAAACAGTGAAGATGTATTCCTGCCCTTCCCAGACTGACCTGTAGGAAGAATCTACTCGGCAAGGGGAGGCTGTGTCTTGTAAGCCAGTGTGGGCTGGTGTGGCCTGCTGGCCTATTGCTGCGATGACGAAAATGATTAAGACAATGGTGACAAATGGTTTGTTATGTGACAGGCATGTGACAGGTTAGGTGATTGCTTGATATGTGACAGGCATCCCTCTCAGAGTTCCATCTGCATTAAGTTGTTCAAACTTTACTACAGCCCCTCAAGGGAGGTACCGTTACTATGCCTGTTACTCAAGATGAGGAAACTGTGGAGCACAGAGATTAGCTGGTCTAATCTGGTCTGATACTGTTGTTCAGGTTAGCAGTCTCTGTCCTGTGTCACCTAGAGGTGGACTTCTACTTGGAGCTCAGCCAACATTTGGTGTTTCCCTCCCTCCCCACCCTTCCTTCATTCCTTCCCTCCTTCCTTCCTTTTCTTTAACCACGCATGGTTCTAGGGACATAGAAATGAAAACACACTGGCCTCTACTTTTAAGGAACTCAAAGTCCAAGCAGGATTTTTGAGTAGTCAGGAAGGTGTAGGCATAGGCATGAGTTTATCAGCTCATTATCTTCCAAGATAGAATGAAGGTTCTAGTAGAATGGGTGTGGGCTACCTATAATAGGTACCTAAAGATATTGAGAATGGGTGAAAGGGATGGCAGTAGGAAAATATCAAAGGACTTTGACAGCCTTGCCATGTAGCTCACACTGGGCCTGCTGCAGCCCCTCTGTGACCCTCTCTGGAGAGCTGTTTTCTTCCAAAGACACAGGGACCCGATGCCCAGTTTGGACCATGGACCTTGACTGGTAAAGATGGGGCCATGTGCATGAGGCAGGCAGTAGGTGGAGGACCACTCAGAAAGGAAGTGGATGGAAATTGTACTTTTGATGTGAGAGAAGAGTAGTTCCCCCATGAGTCCTAAGGGCTATGGATAAAAGGCAGCCTTTTCAAGAAATACCCACACCCTTCATCTGTCCGTTAATTCTTAGATGTTTCTCAAACTTGGACCAAAGCACTGCATATGTGCTGGGGGTAGGGCGCACAGAAGCTGAACGTGGGTGTAGGGGCCTATTTAGCCAAAACGGCTCCATTTCGGTTGAACAGCCATTTTGTTGTTTATGTAGTAAAACTTAAACAAACGGACCCTGCCCCCACCCCCGCCCCCGCCCCACTACCGGGGACTTAATTAAAGGCAAGTCCCGGGAAACCAGTCCCAGGTAACAAAGCCCAAATACAAGGGTGGGTCAGGCCAGGTGGAGACATCCAATCAGTGGGGCACGCATACTGTCTCCATAGCTACCAAGGAGTATGGGTCTTAGCCTTTTGGGCGCCAATTCTGATGAAGGTGATAGGCTAGTTTAAATATCTACTAGGGTAAATTGTAATTCAATTGGCCACCTGTGTGTGACCTAGCATGACTGTGCAGCTTTCTCTGTGTGTTACAATCTCATTGGCCACCTGTGTGTGGCCAGGCCCAACCACATGGCCTTTGCCCTTTGAAAGTTAGTCTGCAAGGCAGAGAGGGATCTCCTCTTTGTAAGGGGCGGCCCCAGCCGGTCGGTTTGATTTTTGGTGCTTGGCATGAAATAAAGCTTTGCTTGACCTTCGCTTTGTATCAGTCTCGTTCCTTTGACCATGGACCCAACAGTGAGGTCCTGTCCATGAGGTCTAACTGGTGAGAGGAGGCAGGTACCTTGCAGGGTGTGAGCTGGACAATGTGCTCAGTGCCTAATGGGTAATGCCCAGGTGGGGGTTGGGAGCTGGCTGGGCTAGGTGGGCCCACAGGTGATTGGGGAAGGAACCTTGAATAGGGTGGACCTTCAAGAAAATATTTGGGGCCAGGTTCCTGAGTAAGCAGTCCCTCCACCAGCCACAGGCTGAAGGTGCTGAGAGGCCAGAGGCACAGTGGACAGGCAGGGGTGGGAGGAAGAATGTGGTGAGACCGTCTCTCCTTCCCGGGCTGGGTAGGAGGTCCAGGGCTAGCTGACCTCCAGCACAGGTGGAACAGGGCCTGACGTGGGGGATGTGGGATTGGAAACTACCCTTGTGGGGAGAGGGGAGTCTTGTCTAGTGATAAAAATAGATTGTGTTTTACTAATATTCAGGGGAGAGATTCCTATCACTTTGGCCATTCTCAGAAACAGGGCAGAACACTTCCTGTCACCTGAATGGAAGTGTGTGGGAGCTCAGTGGGTCTGGTAGAGAAGCAGCATTTACTCCTCCAGTTGCCATCTCTCTCTCTCTCTCATAGTCTTTGTATATACTACTCTCTGTCTGTCTGTCTTTACATGCCCAGTTTTCTTTCAGTCACCTCTCACTTTCTATTTTGGACAGTCTGTCCTCTCTCTCCTCCAAGTTTTTTTTTTCAGTATGTTATCACATGTACATGTGTATGTGCTGCATGTGCACGAGTGTGTGTGTGTGTGTGTGTGTGTGTGCATGCATGCATCAGAGCTGGAGAGAGTTCTCAGTGATGTCGGTTTCTCTCTTGTTTTGAGAACATGAAACTGGTAGAAGATTAATGCCTGGGCAAGTTAGTGCAAATGCCCGATTTTAGAAAGGCCTGAGAAATGATCCCTCCTGTGTTCATGTGTGGGAATATGACTTTTGCAGTGTGTCTGTGTGTTGCATGTGCATGCATGTGTGTGCGTGTGTGTGTCTGTATGTGTGCACATGTGCACACTCAGTGTTGTCTGGAATGGAGCCATCTTGGCAGATGACAAGAAAAGGAAGATAGGACAAGGAGCCTTGTTCTAAAGGAAACTGAGTGAAAATTCCTTCTGTACCTTCCCATAACCACAGACACAGAGGCTGAAGACAGTTTTTGCTGGCCCTAAAGGAAGCTGTTCCCAGTCTCTTGGAAGAGCAGCCCATCAGCAGGTGTGGGCACGGAGGCCATACCTGCTCTGAGCTCGCACCATGTGGTGTCCACATCTCTCTCCTCATCAAAGACTGTAAATCAATGAGGGCAAGATACAGTATGGTCTGGTCTTGATGGTGAGGTGTCTAACCCAGTCCTCCCCAGTCAGGCGGCACTCAACAAACATCTGTTGAATGAGCGTGTAAATTCTGGGGAAAAAATCAAGGGATTCAGGTGAGCATGGTATATGTGGGAGAGTGAGAAATCAATCTAGTATTTCAGAACAAACATATTGTAGCCACTGAGTGTTGTGCATGGTCTCCCTATGGCTTTCTCTCCTGGAGAACTTAAATCCCTCTTTTTAGCCCCTGGGACTTCCAGCCCCATGGCTCATTCTTGCTCCCTCTTACCACCAAGGTTTGGTGGGCTTCTGAATCTAGGCCTTGAGCAGTACACTTTCTTGCCCTTACCATTGTCTGCCATACTGGGATAGGAGGCTGGTTGTGGGGCTCAGAAATCCCCCCAAGACTTTCCCCCCACCAGGCCAACAAATAGCAGAGTGCTATCCTTTTGTTTAGGGCATGGAACTTGGGTGCATGACTTGTCCAGGATCCCAGCCTGCAGAACAATGTAGGGATGGGAATCTGCTTTGGCTCGCATGACATCATAGCATGCCCCTGGACCATTTTGGTTTTTGGTCCTGCTGTTTTCATAATGATGTTCAGTGTGAACTGAAAATGCTGGTGGGGTCACCTCCTTCAACTTGGGAGGAAAAAAAGGAATCTGCTGGGACTGTGATGCATGAGCTACCTGGCCCCAGAGCACTGGGCATCAGGAAGGGAGCTGGTGGGGCTGGGGAACAGTTGGGTAACTTAAGCCAGCAGGTGGGTGCTGCCAGTGTGGTGACGTCAGGCAGATGCCCAGTGTGGGGACTGGGGATGCAGACTGGGCTGGATGGGAGGAAAAGAATGGGGGAGTCTCTCTCCTCTGTATAATAGCCTCCTTCTGACAAGGAGCTTCTGTTCTTTTCCACTGGAAAGCTTTTAAGAACGCTGAAAAGGACAGGCAATTACAGGAAGGTTAGGTGCGCCTGATTGGATGTTGTTACAAATCACTCATTGTCATACACAGCATTTGGAAAGGAGGCCATCGGGAATGATTGCCGTTTAGGGTAAGTGATTTCTGTTTAGAGTGCGCAAGTGGATGAAGGCTTGGCTGGTGCTCGGTGCCCTCTCTTCTTGTTTGCTGTTGTGCTGATGGTTTTTCTTGGCAAGGTGGGGTTGTTGGAGGAGCTCACAAGATGCACCATGGGAAGAGGCTGGAGATGAGCCTTCTAATTCCAACCCCACATCACCCTCACTTTTGCTATACTGACTGGGAAACTAAGTCAATGGAGAAGGGAATAGACAGGTCCAGCCTCACATAGCAGGCCAGTGGAAGCTCTTGACCAGGGTCCACATCCAGGCCCCAGGCCAGTTCTCTGGCTTTCAGCAAGGCCCCAAGCTGAGGGTCCAATAGGACCAGGGGTCTCCATCCACCTGCTTGGTGTGCAGCTGTGCACTTTGAACACCTTTTAAATGGCGGTCCTTGCAACCCAGGCACTGCATCTAGCTTTACTGAACCATCTGTTCCTCTGGGTCCATTTGCACACTATCACTTGGGATTTCCCGTGACCACATGATGTCCCCAGGAGGCAGGAGGTGGGGACACAGCTGGACTGTCCTATTGCTGAGCTGGTATTCCTCATTTACCTTTCTCTGTCTCTCTGCTTCTGTCCCTGTCTCTCTCTCTCATACACACACACACACACACACACCCTTCCTCCACTACTGTGTCTGAAATACAATTACAGTGAGCAAACTTCCTTAGATCTTGAAGTCTATTCTATTTTCAAGTGTCTAAATTAACATGCAAGTCTTCTGGGAAGGATCACATGGTAAGGAACCAGGTGACAGCAAACAGATAGTAGAGGAACCCACACGATGAGGAAGGAAAGTGGTAGAAGAAAGGGCATCATAAGTAAACTTCCACAAATCTGCAGTTTGGCCCATCAGACATTTTTCCATGATTTTGTCGAAGAGGAACACGAAATAGAACGTATAACTTTGGTCTCCCAGTTTTAAGTATGGATCTTAGGGGTTTATTGTGTCCCCTAGAATGGTATGTTGAAGTCCTAACCCTCGGTACTTGGAATGTGACTTTCTTTGGAAAAGGGTCTTTACGGAGGCAATCAAGTTAAGATGAGGTCATTAGGGTTCACCTTAAGTGAGTATGAGTCGTGTCCTTGCAAAAGGGGAAATGAGCATGGGCATACACAGAAGGAAGATTATGTGCAGAGACTCACAGAAAGAACCCATGGGATGGCAGAGATCTGGGTGATGAATCTGTAATCCAAGGAACACAGAAGAACAACAACAAACCACCAGAAGCTGGGGGGAGAGGCATGGAACAGATTCTCCCTCACAGTCCTCAGGACCCAACCCTGCTGACACTTTGATCATGAACTTCTGGCCTCCAGAACTATGAGGAAATAAATTTCTATTATTCAAGCCACAGTTTGTGGTATTTTGTGAAGGCAGCCTTGGGAAATGAATACAGTGATCTTCCTTCCTATTTTGCTGTTTTACCTCCTATTATTTAACTGGATTTTATTTTTGGAGTGTGAAAATCCTCTGGTTGCGTGATGAGTGTTAATGTTATCAGGATTTGAGATGAAATTTATCCCAGTGATATGATAGACCAGTGGGAAGATCCCACCATCTCCACTCCTGCCCCAAGCAGGAATCCGTCCATTTAACCATGTAACAGCTATTTGCTGAGGGCTACCAAGTGCCTGGTACTGTGCTCTGTGCTGGGACAGAAGGACAGGCAAACACTGCCTTCGCTCTCCAGGAGCTTGCAGTCTGGTGGAGAAGATGGTCACATGGACAGGTCATGGTGATGCAATGCTGGGGTGGTATAGGCACACAGAACAGGGGAGGTGATCCCAGGAAGATGTGGAAGGAGCCAGGGAAGGTGCATGGAGAAGACACAACAGGAGCTCAGCCTCAAGAGATTATCCAGGAGAAGGAGCATTGTGAGCAAGGGAGGCTAAGCGTGCAAACTTCTAAACCTAGTTATTTAGGTTTAGAATGGGGCTATTTAAAATGGGGAATTTAAAATGGGGACTAAGTGTGGGCTT
The DNA here is from genome assembly GCA_003697995.1 of Taxidea taxus jeffersonii. Classification (NCBI taxonomy): domain Eukaryota; kingdom Metazoa; phylum Chordata; class Mammalia; order Carnivora; family Mustelidae; genus Taxidea; species Taxidea taxus. The sequence continues at coordinate 3,248 of RCUC01148260.1, read as the reverse complement.
TTGTCTTCAGCTCCTGAGCTACTCCTTAACCTTGTTAGTGTCCTTTGCTTACATTTCCAGAAGGAAGTCTCTGAAGTTCTTTTTCTGATAATCTTGCTTTTTTTTTTTTTTAACAGAATTTTCCTTTTTTGTTTCTAATCCTTTAATCTAACTCAGGATACCTAAGTCTATTCAAAGATTTTCTTTGCATCTCTAGGCCAGGGTCTATTCAGCCTGTGTATATGCTTATGTGTGCATATGCTTGTCATTAAAAAAATTTTTTTTTTTCATTTCAAAATGAACATTAACCAGTGGGAGGTTGGGCATAGCTCTTGATCACGTTCGGGAGCAATGCCTTGCTGCTTACTAGGTGAATGTGAGAGGCTGAGCTGGAGGAAAATAACTAGGTTTAGAAGTTTGCAAAAACCGCCTAAAGCCCAGCTTTGCATATGAAATGCTCTCCCCAAATCAGAGCAGACTTCCCCATACACATTGTTCTGAAGAGGCAGATGAAGAAAGCCATCAGCATTGATTACCAGTGATTAGAGATGCCTAAGGTAGGTGTAAGTTATTGTTGTGTTTGCTGTGCCTGATCCTGCTGCAGGAGCAGGGAGCCAGGAGTCAGGATACCTGGGTTCTAGCACTGGGTCTACAGCAAGTGACCTTGGACAAGTCACTATTGTTCAATGTAGCCTCCGTTTCCTACCTTACAAAATGTCCCTCCCAATTGTAACATTCTGTCCTCTTTCTTTTGTGGATTCCCATCCTCAAGGCCCCGGAAATGCTCATTGTTCTACTATGGTCATTTGCAAATCAGACCCTTGAAGGATGGTGTGTAGAGTTGAGTCGAAATCACCACCTGGTACATCCTAGCTAGTAAGCTGGGAGAGTGGAGTAAGGTCAAAGGGCTGTGTATGTGTACATGTATCAAACTTTCCTTTCTTTTCCTGAGACTGGGAGCTATAGTGGTGTTCAAAGGATAATTCATAGCTCTGGGAATGACTGTCTGAAACTGCATGAGCTTGTGAAAAGGGCACAGAATTAGTTGTGAATTCTGGTCCTGCCACTTACCTAACTAGTGGGAACATGCAAATAACTTAACCTCTGGGAACCTTGGTTTCCTTCTTTGTGAGATGGCTATATCTGTAGCATTGTGGAAAATCAAGTTGATTTAATCATCAAATATTTGCTGAGTGCTGGTTGCATGCTGGGTGTTGGGTTGGGTGCTGGTAATCCAAGATAAATCAGACAGTCTGGATTCCTAACTCTTCAAGAGTTTAAAATTCAGTGGGAGGGACAGGTAACAAATAGCTAAATTAACAAAAACACAAACATTTAGTTAATTAAGTGCTATAAGAACAAACAGAGAATGTTAAGATGGAGAATAATGGTGGGAGAGTTTCCTAATTTAGAAAGAGTTGTCAGAAAAGATTTCTCTGGGAAAGAGGGTAGGCTGGCAAGGGGTGTGCAGGTGTACTGGAGAGGAGAGTTCACTAAGAAGCAACCGTGTGGGCCCCTGAGGTGGGAGAGAGCAAAAGATACAGTATATAAGGAAATGCCTTGTTAGCAATATGGTATTAATTCATTTTAATTTCCTGATGCCATTCATGCCATTCTCTGACAGCTTAGGTCTGCCCCATATTTCCCCTCTCAGGGCCTTACAAAAAATGTTGTCACTACAGTGTTCCCCCATGACTATTGTCCTGAGGGCATTTTTCTCATATGTGAGTAGATGCGTGCGTGCGTGCGTGTGTGTGTGTTGCCGGGGAGGGGAGGGAGTATAGTGTGTGTGAGTCTCTGCACATTCCTGTGTGTGCACGTCTGAGGAGGGAGACCTGCAGGCTTGTCACCAGCTCACACTGAGAACATGGCTTGGATCACTTATCCCAATGATTAAATTAAAGCCCATTTTCACAAATAAAATCAGTTTGCAACTCTGAGCCAGGGACAGAGTGATCTGGCCCGCTTTCCTTGCTCTGCTTTTCCCAAAGATAAAAAGGTTTGCAAATTGTGACATCCATATCAAATGCTAATGGCACATTGGGGCTTCTCCAAGAGAACTGATAAACTTCACAGATTGAGGGCAGACTCTAAGAGAGGGCGGTTCCAGATGTAATATTTGGTGCTCACCTCCAAGAAACACTATCGTTTTAGAGCATTCAGAAGTGAAACTCTAGGAAATAGAAGTCAGGGAGGAATTCCTCTGGTGGATTGGATCCAGCAGAAGAAAACAAAAGCCTGTCACCTTCAGCTTTCTCAAAGGACCTGAGCTTCAGTTTGTCAATTTTAGCAAACAAAAACAAAAACAAAACAGAAGAATATCTGAAACCAGGGGCCTAAGGGGAAAACCCCCAAACCCAAGATTCCTAATATGGAAGAGTTTTAAGTCCAGCCTTTCTAATGCTGAGAAGGGGAAATCAGGTCTACGGAAGTAGAGTGGTGGCAGAAGGAGCCCGAACAGCAGCTTCCAGGTCTCTGATCTCCACGTTCTTCTCCGCCCTGTGTTACATTCTCCATGCCTTGTATTTGTGTTTCTCCATTTCATGGCATGGCCTGTACTTTGTGTTATGAAGTCTGAGAATCAAGATGTTAAATCTCAAATATGTGGCATATCCTCTTCCCCTGCGGGCTTCTGCACGAGCTCTTAAATGTGGGCAGGTGCTGGGGCATGTGCCGAGGGAAAGGGCTGCCGGGGAGGCCCTGGGCATGGCTGTGGGGGAATGGAGAACCGCATCCCTAGACTGGGAGGCTCTCTCTGGCTTTGCCTGACAGCCACAAATAAGTAAATTAGAGTAACTGTCTTAATGCGCAATAAATTGGAGGGTTAGGTTCAGGAAGTCTGGGAGCAATTTGCCATGTGTTCCTTCAAGGGAGACTCAGAGGAAGGAGCAGAGGTTCTCATTTCCAGTCCTGAACATGTCAAGGGGGGATTAGGTCATGAGGCAAGGTGGGTGGTTCTGGGCGGGGTAGGGTTGCAGAGTCAATGTAGACAGGTGGTGGAAAATGCCAGCCCTCCTGGGGAGCAAATGCCCTTCACCCAGAGTCAGCCTTGCCCCGCTCCCTGGCTTTGTGTTGAGTGGTGGTGCATTGCATTCTGCTACATTTTCCTTGGTTACAGCCTGACTGGGTAAGGCAGGCCTCCCTTCTGCAGGGATGAAGAAGCTAACGTCCAGTCGGTCAGTGGCTCCCTCCCTCTCTCTGAGTTCTGGGGAATTTGCAGAGAGCCAAGACTTATCCCCCAACCTCCTCGAAGACATCTATCCTCACAG
>RCUC01148259.1:0-51825 GCA_003697995.1 Taxidea taxus jeffersonii | reverse complement strand
CCCACATGTCTATTGGCTAGGAGGATTTTTTGCTTTTTAAGTAATCTGGCTGTTGGACAAGAATATTTCTTAAAAGCAAAGGAAAAAGATCGAAGCATGTATGCATAAATTTGTATATTTTCACATTTACCATCAGAATCCTATAGAAACAGTTATTCTGAGAAAACATAAGAAGAAAAAGAAGAATGTATTTCATTATCCAAAGATACATAAACTTAGGATCTCAGGATATAACAACAACAACAAAAAAAAACCTTTGAAACTGAATTAAAACCAAGGGAAATTTTCATTTAAGGTGAAAATTATAGAAATTGGCTTTGTGGAATGGTTACCATCAGATTTACTACAAAAATACTATACCTTACTAGCATATGCTGCTTCTAATACTCAAGAGATGCTTTTTTTGGTTTCTTACCTGTTAAGGAGAAAAAGACCTTTTATTCAAAATTAATTCAACTGCAGAAAATATTGATGCCATATTTAAGAATACACACACACACGCCCATGCATGCACACATGCATACACACACATTGAAAAGCTGAAGCTAAGTCCCAAACTCACAGTGTACAAATTTCGGGAATGACAATAATTGTGATATTATTTTTTGGAGACAAATGAAAGTAAAAGGGAAAGTTATATCCTGGATTCTATAATTTAAAACAAGAATATAAATAAGTAATAATTGTTCAAAAGGCATTATTTTTTCTTTTATTTATTGGATTCCATTTGACTTTATATTTGAAATTTTTTAAATGAGAAGTGGAATATGGACAATTTCCCCTCTATCTCTGCCAAAGCAGTGAACTTAATAAGATGGCTACAAAATTTATCAACATGGCAAATGGGAGCTGCTTAAGTAAGGAGGATTGGTAATCATTTGAGTGTTTAAAAATTCACACATAATGATGATGAACCTCCCATTTGTTGATTATCTATTATAAGGAGGCACTGGGTTAGATATTTTTTCAGATCACTTGTAATCCTTCCAAAAATCCAGTAGGTAAATATTATTTATACCCATTTTATAGATGGGAAAGCTAAAATAAAATGAGTGGTTTCCCCAATTCTTTCAATTGATTAGTGTCCTGCATTATTACTCATAGGGACACCTGGGTGGCTCAGTGGATTAAAGCCTCTCCCTTCAGCTCAGGTCATAATCTCAGGATCCTGGGATCTGAGCCCCAGATAGGGCTCTTTGCTCAGCAGGGAGCCTGTTTACACACACACACACACACACACACACACACCCGCCTGCCTCTCTGCTTCCTTATGATCTCTGTCTGTCAAATAAATAAATAAAATCTTAAAAAAATACATTACTCACAGATTATTGTTATGGCAGTTTATAGGTATTTTTGAGATTTGTGCTTCTCCTGAAAGTGCCCATAAGCTCCCTTTTCTTGTTACCATCATATGTTAGGTTTTTCTGCCATAAGTCTAGTGTTAACCTTGAACGATGAAAAATCCTATAAATTAAAGTAACAGATAAGGTGACAATTGCATTTTTACCTCCCTAGCTGTGAAAAAATGCTGTATGTCAGTGTCAACCACTAATCCTATTAATTAAAAACAAGAAGCAACTACCATATTTCATTTCAAATCATATCAAGTGTGCAAGATGCCCTTTACATTACCTAGTCTATAAATAAAATGTGAAGATGTTTATATTGACTTGTTTCCATAGTGATGAAAGAGTCTTCCCTTGAGTTGTCAAGGCGATGTGCAGTAGCCTAGCAAATTGGACAAGCACAGGAGCCATTTGTCAAGTAATAGGTTTAAGAAAAGTCAGAATAATCCAATAAGAGATGGTCCAGCTATAAATAGAATCATGACTCTCAAAATGTGAACATTTGGTTTGGATGACCTGTTAGCATCATTTCTTTCTGTGAAACAAGCATGGAGCCATAATAAGAAATCCTAAGACAACACGCACATCAAGGTAGCCAAGTTATCTTGACATTAACAATGACATTGCTTCTCCAGGACAGCCAAGCTTTTATTATAAAAGAGCACCAGAATTCTCCTAGCTCTTAGGCTTAGCTGGCATGGGTGTAAGATTGACCAACAAATTTGTTACGTTTTTAAAAGGATTTATGTTGAAATCAACAGAATCCTCAATATGAAAATAAGTTAAGAAAAAATCTTCCAGGGAGTTGTGGCAGAAAAATTATTGAGAAAGACAAGATGTATCATCTCTGTTTTGACAGAAGTGTGAAATAAATAATGCACAATTCATTTTTGTGTTTGTTGGCACATAGATGTCTGTTATAACTGCCAGGGTTGTTGGGACCTGACACAAGAAAAAAAAATTGCAACAACAACACAAATCACATATGCTTCCTTAAGTTCTTCTAGTACCTTCATTTTGGTATTAATAAACAAATGAAACTATAGGCCCAAAAAAGGAAGAACAGCTTTTTTTTTCCCCCCAAAACCAACAGGTATAGCAATTTAGTCCTGTCTGAATATGAGAGAAGAGATGGCAGTCACTCTTGAAGCAGGTTTTACGGAAAGATGTTTGTAGTTCCCGTGAGCACAGAAATAGCAGAGTAAAGAGATTACTCAGTTATAGGCTATGAAAACAGGCAGCAAAAACTGTCCAGCTAAAGCTAAAGCATTAGGTTGCCTCCTAACAAAAGAAGAAAAGAAAAAAAAAAGGGGGGGGGAGGAAAAATGTCATTGGCAAAGCCTTAAACAACAACAATTACTATAACCCTTGTTCAGCTTATCATACGAGCACAGCCTGAAGTCATGAAGACTTTTCCAAAATATTTTCTTCAAGAATGTACAATAATTTAAATAACTTTTTACTGGCCAATTTCCTTTAGTTGTCTACTTATGCCAGTGGTTTGGCATCGACATGATTAATCAGTCTGGTAATTTACAGTTAAAATTGGAACAGATTTGCAAATGCATACAATAGAAATGTAGTGGGAATGTGCTGTGTTCATCTGTCCAACCATCTGCATCCCACTCATTGGATAACAGCAGGTACCCTGTCCTCATTTCTTTTGGAGAACTACTTGACACCGGACAATTCTGGTGGGCTGCCACAGTTTCTACAGTTTCTTATTTGCCATAATTGCCAAAGAAGTGTTGCAGCCATGACCCAAACCAGACCAATTCTGGAGTTTTACATATGATCACTGGAAGAGAAGCTCTCTCTCAGGGCTCTGTTGACACTAGCTAAAGTCATGCTAACCACCACCGTGTCACCCACTTGTCCTTTCCTGGAGCAAGCCATCTGCAGGAGGAGAGAATGAGCCAATACTTAATAAGAACCAGAGCTGAGATGGGAGGCAGATGGGGACAGAAGAAGACCCAGTACCAGAGCTTGAGTCCCTGGGTGGATGACGTTGAACTCTTTTCTTGGATAACAAAGAAAATGAATTCAATAATTTCACTGTTGACACTATTTTAAGTGGGGTTTCTCTCGTTTGTGGAGCCTTATTATAAAATATTAAAAACTCCTTTTTTAATTCTAAGTACTCAAGGTAAAATCCATAAAAATTATGCTTATATGACAGCATATAATTTCCCTTGGATACATTGTCCTTGCTTACTTTTATTTTATTTTGCACACAAAAATTTGCCTAGCTCCATCTTCAGTCCTTAAATAAGGTCAAGAAATACTCTTGACAATTGTCCTTAAGTACATCAATGTTCTGTCTCCTCTGATTAAGCATTTAAAGATATTTGAAATAACTTGGCAAGGTGATAGGCTGTTGTTATTTTTACCCACAGTTTAGTTCTAAGTACAGATATTAAAGTGACTTTTCTTTGTCAAAATAATTTTGGGCTTCATAGAAGACAGTGACTTCAAATGACAGGAATTTTTAATTAAAGATTCAAGGTTTTCAAGGATGGGGAGGGGTGGGAAGAGGGGGAAGGAGCAGACATGAAAGGAGAGAGTGAAGGGAAGGAGGGAAGGATAGGAAAGGAGGAAAAGAAGAGAAGGGAAGGGAAGAGATCTTAGGTAATGGTTGTATTTGGTTTGTTCTCTGACGTTCTCTGTCTCAAACAAACAACACGATCCCAACCCATGTTCTCAAGTCAGAAACCAGAACATCATCTTGGAGAACTCCTTCACTTGCTCAATGTCCCCACTTCATCGAGTGCCACGTCCTATAGCACTGACTTCAAAATACCTTTCACATCCAGTCACTCACTTTCACTGATGCTGCACTAATCCAGGCTGCGACCATCTTTTCCATGAACGACCAAAGAACCTTCCTGCCATTCCCACCCTCTCCTTCTTGATTTCTAGTAGCATCATTCAATCCATTTCCTATTCCCATACCAAATGAGGACTATACAGTGCAAATCTGATGTTGAATGTTTTGAAACCCTGCGATGACATACCTAATGGTATGTGCCATCAAATCTGTTCTTTCCTTTTCTTCTTTCTACCCCTCTCAATGAGTCTGCTTAGAGTCACTTATTTCAGGAAATCTTCTTTTAACAGTCTAAGCATGGTCTAGCTGCTTTTCTGATTTGCTAATCTTCTAAATAACTTATCACAATTTATTATAATTGTCTGCTTACTTGTCCCCGCATGCTATAATCTGCAAAATATCAGAGTAATTGTTTATTTTGCTTACCATTGTATTGCCGGTAGTACTACAATTCCTAGGATATGTTGGATTCTCAGCAAATATTTGGTAAGTGAATGAATGAATAAATAAATTGCTTAGTTCTCCTTTTGTCATTTATCTATTGAAATGGACAATGTCCATTTCATTAACATTAACATTAAGCTGAAGCAAAATATTTGTATTTGTGTTGAACACCCTTGCTAATATATGATGTTCCTACATACTAAATCAAAAAACTATTTCATTATTTATGTGTCACTCAACAAGAGTTTAATGACTTAGTAGAGGTTATTATTTTTTTATTTAATTTTATATTATATATGTATTTTATTTTTTTTAAGATTTTATTTATTTATTTTATTTATTTATTTGTCAGATAGAGAGAGAGAGCAGAACTTAACTTAAGATATTGTTATTAGCTTAACTTAACAACTTAAGATGCTGCCTTAGGAAATGTTACAGTTAAAAGTGCTTCTGAGCAGGGTTCCTGGGTGGCTCAGTTGATTAAGCGTCTGCTTTCCGCCCAGGTCATGATCTTGAAATCCTGGGGTCTTGATAGTTTGGTCCTGGGATCAAGGCCCCTGAGTCCTGGGACTCCCTGCTCATCAGGGGGTCTGTTTCTCACTCTCCCTCTGCCCCTCCATCGCTTGTGTGCATGTTCTCTCTTAAATTAAAAAAAAAAATCTTAAAAAAAAAAAGTATCTCTGAGCAAGCCTGGTTTAAAGCTTGTGATTTTCAAATTCTCCCTTTTTTTAGTGACCATTTGACAATTAAGATAGACTGGATTTAGAATCTTTGATAGAGGGCTGCATTATTGGCACCTGATCTACATTTTCCTGGAAGTCCGGTTGGTTAATTTTCTTCATACATTTTTTTTTTTTGAGAATTAGTTGAGTGCTTATTAAATCCAAATCTGCTCTTTGCTGGTCACTGTGTCCAATTACAAGCTACATTACAAATACTTGTCTGTACTTACATACAGACTCTGAATGTGTAATAAGATGAAGGTAAACACGGGACATGGTCCTCCCGTTGGGTTCATCTCTCCCCCAGATGTCCTAACACCCAGCTCACATGTCAGACTCATTGACCTGGAGTGCCACTTTGGTCACATCCATCCCTCCCCTGAGCAGTACTGGATGGTGTCATCTCAGGGTAAACCTAAATTTTCTCTTAGAGTAAACCTAAATTACTTGTTTCCGAAAAAAAGAAAGACTGTTGGAAGTTCAAAGATGAATACAAGATCATAACATAAATTCATGAAAAGAGGGTCAATAAGGGAAAATTCCCAGAAATCCAGAAAGAACCACTCAACAGTTTGTACAGTATCTTCTCCAGAAAGAATGGTTTTGAAGCTGATGAAGACAAAAAGAAGAAAGAGAGAATTGAAATCCAAGCAGGTGAGAAGAATGTAAGCAAATACATAACTATATTAAATGAGTTTAAGTTTCCATCTCTGGGAAAACGTGGTCTCAGGTTACAGTAGTAATTTAAAGGTTTTATCTCAAAGGAACTTTGAGTAATACAGAGAAATCATCAAATAGAGGAAAGCTTCCAGAAAAACTAAAAAGGAACACAATTGCTGGATAAGCAGAAGAATCACAGAAATAGTACACAAGTAATCCTGGTGTTAACACTTGGTTGCAAAAAAAAGAGAACGAAGGAACATTGATCAGATATCTAGTTTTTTGTGGACTCATTTAACATCAATCATCAGTGTTTTCTGGCAGGTAAAAAGCTTATATAATCTTAGTCAATATCACAATTTTTATGACTACAGATCAAAAACTATGTTCCTAACTTAGTAACTTAGTAACCTTTCCCCTTTCACTTCTCATGGAGGAGAAATGGCATGTTCTATGTGAAATTTTCTAGTAGACAGTTAGAGTGACTTTATTTCTCCTTAATCTTTTCAAAATACTTTCTTCCCATTTTTGTTTTGTTTTGTCATTGGTTCTAAATCCTTTACAAACATAATTGCCTTATCTATGCACATTCAAACTTACAAATTATTTAAGAATAATTTAAATTTAAATAAGAATTTAAATTTCACATAAAACATGTTATTTCTTCTACATGAGAAGAGAGCAGAGAAATGAAAGGGAGGAGGAGCAAAGGAGAAGGGCAAGGGAAAGGAAAGGAAAGAAGGAGGGGGAAGGGGAGGAGAGCAGGGGAAAGAGAGAGGGGAAGGGGCAGGGGGAGGGATGGGAGAGGGAGAAGGGAAGAAACTACTTTCTTTCAAGAAAAAGTCTTAGTAAAAAAAAAGAGAGAGAGAGAGAAAGAAAGAAGAAAAGAAAGAAAGAAAGGAAGAAAGAAAAAAGAAAAGGAAAAAAAGACCTAGTGAACTCTCCTACCAGAAAGTGCCCTGTGCCCTGTCCATTAGCAAAGATAGCGTTATGCCCTGAAATTTTGCCAGTTAGATTAACATCCCCCTATCTTTAGAAAAGACTGAAAGAGAATATGAGGAGAAGATTGAGAGCTTTCAATTGGATGTCACTTTTATTGCCACTTAGCATTTGCAGAGTAAAGTGAGATTGTAGTGGACTACTAGGGGGTTATTCATTTGACCTATTAGTTTTCTGAGAAGACATACATCTTCATTCTTTCTTGGCTACAAGGAATGTGTTAAATGGTGCTTAGATTGGCATATTTATATTTTCTTCACACTCTATGTTCTTTTACATTTGATTTGTTGAATTTGTAAGGTTAGAAATCTAAAAAGAACTGAACCAGGAAGATCATGGTTCCACACTAGAAGGAATCACAGACAAGCCAGAACGAAAAAACACCTGGCAGAGTTACAAAGAAATGATTTCAGAATGACATGAGTCCAAGAGGTGAACCAAGGTTTTCTCAGACTGTAAATAAGATTCTGCCGTGGCTGTATATCCCAGCTGGAAGCACTGTGGCTGGACAGCAAATGCAGAGATCTGATTGTGTAACCATCCTGAAAGACACTGTCTGCTATGAAGAAGCAGCCCCTTCATATTTCAACTCTCAATTCCCTCTCGTGTAAAGCCCCTGGTTTTTACCATCCAACTACCTGTAAATATGATTTGAAAACAAGCAAGTTCAGGCATTCTAATTTTAGTTAACATTGGAAAATCATCTTGTTGAACTACCTGGACCATGTGTGATTAAGCATAGACAAACAAGCAAATGAGCATGAGGTCCTTGAACTTCATTCTGCTTTCTAGTGAGATCAAACTAATGTATCTCAATACATACTGTACCCCTAAGAAGGACAATGATTCAGCCCCAATTTGCTGGCCTCTTCAACACTACGTTCTGCAATTATTTGTACTAAATAATTTTGAGAAACACAAATTCTAAGCAATCAGTAATAGTTCTTCATAAGCCATTTGTATATTTGAGCTACAACTATAACATTTAAAGATATCACCCTCGTGTAGAAAGACATTATTTTTTTCAGAACTAGCATTATACTGGAAAGCCAGATCCCCTGCTGAAGCAAGACAGAAATAATTCTCTTTTGATATCACCATCACCAAAAAAGAAAAGAGGGAGGGGAGGACAGAAAACTTATCTTTCAGAATTTAACATGGAAGTCACCCAAATTAATTTTTAAATATTACATTATTCTTCCATCTGTTGATGGTCTAAGTCGCCTGAACTAGTTTTAACACTGAATTGCGATCTAACTCAATCTAACTTGAAAACTTTTTCTCCCATTTTTCCTCTTCATGAGCTTGCTAATTCATCCACACAGTAGTACATCAAAACAGTGAGGGGAATTTTTCTTGTTGCCCTGGTATCCATGACTAGGGCTCATAGCTGGGAACAAGAAACATCAAAATCTTTACCTTAAAAGGAAACTCAGACATGAACTGCCCCACTCATAGTCTGCATACCCTACCCCCAGCACACACACACATACACATACATATATATGCATAAACACACACATTTCTAAATCCAGTTAAGATTAAGCAGAAATTTGGGGAAAGAAGAAGGAATTGCCAGACCTTTGATTCCCCAATTTTTCAGGATATTTAATGGGTTTTCCTCCAATTTTCAAGCCAATGGAAGGGATACCTAGGAGAGAATTATCCATAGAGACCTTTAGAAGGTGACATCAGCATCTTGTTCTTTGGTGGTATAACAGTTGAAGGGGTAGTTTTCCTTGTCTGTCCCCTGTGCCTCATACCAATATCTGGATGTGAGCTGACCTGTTGGTACCTCATCCAAGAGTGCAAATTCCTGGGTAAGGAGTCTGGCAGCAAAAGGCTGAGCAGGATAATATTGGGTGTATGTGTGTGCAAAGATGAAATGGTTTTGAGACAGAGTTGTAGGAGATCTCCCACCGTACACTTGGGAACACCTCATATCCATAACTACCACCACCCCCCCAGTTAATACACTGAAAAACTCCCTCATGTGCCCCAAGAAAGTCAGCATTTGAATGTCTGTCCCCAGAGGCCCTCAGATACTGCCACTCAGCAGTATCCAGAGAAAAAGCAGCAACCAAGAGACAATTCACATCAAGCCCTTGGAACCAGGCTGGACACAGTAAGCAGTCAACAAACATTAATTATTACTATTTTTTCCTTAGAATTCCTCACACTTCTTTCTGAATTGACTCAGGAAGTGTCAAAAGGTAACATTAAATACAATTAATAGACAGTAAGTAATGACTTAAAAGATCTGATACATACGGTGAGATACATAAGGAAATAACAACTCCTAAAATATGAAATTTCCTATTTCTGCTTGAAATTATGAAGAATGTATGTTGTCACCACAAAGTCGAGATCACAGCATATAATATATTAACAATATTAAATGTAAGTTCAATCAGAGTACTTAAAATCACTGTCTTTGAGTATTACTCCCTGCAAGACTTAAGAAGCCTTCAGGAAGTTATCTTATTTTTCTCCTAAACCTAACTAGATATTTTGAACAAGCTTGCTGCAGAACTTCAGTCAAATCAAATTAGTATGTGCCATAGCAAATTTCACTTATTTGAAAGCTAAAACTTAAGAGAAAAAGTTATAATACACTTAGAAATCTTTGAGGAGGTACTTGATTAACAAAATATATCTTTTTAGATCACCAAGAATTGTTTTTGTGTAATTTTACAAATAAAAATTAATAAAGATGCATTTTAAATCACCTAACTCATTTCCTCCTATTGCTTTGATACTTGTGTATTTAGGTAAACTAATTTAAATTTTCTTAAATAATGAAGTTAAAATAAAAGAGTATTTGAAAACTAGAGAGTAGACATTTTTTCATGTCATATATTTAACAATGTTATTTTTTAAAATATGTTATGAAGGAGACACATATTAATTCTCTCAGGAGTATGTAATAATTTTAATCATCTTTTAATTAAAGTCTGGTCTCACTTTGCTTTTCTAACCCCATGAGTATTAATGTTATTAATTGCTAGCTCAAAGGGTTGTCAATCAATTGGTCTTAATTTCATCATGACACAACACCAAGCAGGGTTGGATCCACTGTCAAATGACTTAAAATATGTATAAAAGAGTAAGGTCTTTGCTCTAAAATATGGGGTATGACTCATGGCAGCACACCTGAATTGTGGAAAGCATTGAAGATGGAGAGAACAGATAGAGACTCCACTCTGTTAAATCAAATAAGGTTTATTTGCTAAAGGAATTTGGGGAGAAGTTTAAACTTGAATACTGCAAGACTCTCCAGGGAGATACATGGTTATAGATTTTAGCTTCTGAATAAGGGTTGCATCAGAACTTTTGGAAGCTCCATTGCCCTTGTTAAGCCCTGTCTTACAATTTTAAGTCTCTAGTAGTTCTGCATGAACACCAGGCTGAATATACCAGAAGGGGTGCTTCATCTGAGCCAGGTGCAGCTCATAAATCTCGGTGTTATACAATGCTCCTGGACGCAGTACAATGGATCAGCATGATCCTGTCCTCATTTATTATCCTCACCCTCCCCAGGATAACACATCCTAGGCCTTACACTTTCCTGAATTTAGAAATTCAGAATGAGAACAAGGATCATCTGTGTCTGGGAGATATGCTAACAGACTCTTAGACCCATAATAAAGCTCATAAGCTCCCAAAGAATGTTAATAAATATTTCCCTGGGAATTTTTCCATACACTCTTCATGCTCTGTCTTCCTGGTTGGCTGGGAGAACCTGATACACTGAAACTCTGAGATACACTGATATTCTAAGACCGATGAGTTCATCATCATTTCTTCTACTCATTTATAATTAATAGGGTTTTAAAAATAAATTCTGTTTACATACTTTCAGAAGCATGACGGTGAGAAAAACCGAAATGCTTGTAAAAATATAAATGACCAGTATTCTGTTTCATTTTTTAAAAGACCTAAATAGGCCAAATTTTTCTTGCCAAATGAAGACACAGGCAATGGAAATGAAATTATTTTTCACAGAACCACAGATAACACACATATAATACAAGAAATTATTTCATTTCAATTGTTATTCTTGAATTTTAATGATCTGAGACATCCTTAAAAACAGATGCGTATACATTTTAAAGAATTGCCTGTGTGAAACCTCTGTGTGGTAAAACTTCTCATAAGTCATTCACAATTATAAACATTATTGAGAATATTCCTAAATTTTCATCCCACAGGACAAAAGTATTAAGCACCTCCTACATCAGAAGTCACATGAAATATGATGCATTCACTGTAATTTTCTGTGTAGTCACAGTTTGAGAGTGGTATATTTTTCATGCAAATTCTATCCACCAGAGTTCATTTAATACCATTGTTTGCCACAAAGTTATTATTGGTATCAGTATTCTATAATTTTTTCATTGTTTCCATTTTAATTTTTATAAAGAAGATCCTCTTCGGGCTTTGAAGAAGTTCCATCCTGTAGGTCCTCATGACCTGCCTTGTGACTGGTCAAAGATTCTGAGGTATAGAACCTTCACTGCCACCAAATCCATAATCCCATTATACAAATGCAGCAACACTAAGACAATGGCAGGTGAAAGGCAGAAACAGCGCTTACAAGCAAATCTCAAATGGTGAAAGAATGAAAACATGGGAGAAGATAAACTCGGTGGAAAAATAGTATTTTTCCCTTGTCTCCTCACAGTGTCCTAAAAAAGCTTCTGACATTCAGCTGATTAACACAAGCTTTGATAATAACTGCCATATTCATGTGATCCAAGGGAAAATTAACAAGGCTACATATCTAATGAGAAAAGACTAAAAATCGTATCATCTCTTCCTGGTAACAAAAATAATAGAAATCTCTTCCTTTTCAAAGTCTTCCTAGGCATTTTTTTTTTTTTTTTTTTTTTTATATTTTTCTTTTTTTTAAAATTCTTTTTATTTTTTTTTTTTTTTTTTTTTTTTGGCCATTGAGAGAAATTCTACATAAGTAAATTATTTATATACATTTTGGGATTGGGTCAGGATTGAGTGAAGAAATTTGAGAAAGAACTAGCTATGTGAAAAATTAAGACAACTGTCTAGATGATTAATGTATCATACTTAAACTCACTTTGTCTATTTAATCTGGTATGATAAAAGGAGGTGTTCCATGCACAAATGACCAGCATCACTAGAGTTTAAATATTGGCAATCTTAATCAGGATTTATCGGTTCAGCCTTAGGACACTCTTAAAGTATTAAGAACCTGATTCTACACAAAATAAGAAAAAAAGGGGGGAGAAGGTTTCCTTTTTCATAGATTAGAATTCTAGATAAGGTAATTTTTAAAATTCATTTATATTCAAATCATGTAATTTTATATTAACATAAATTATCTTATTCAAAAAGTAATTATGGTGAACTTCCAGTCCACACAAGATAGCATAGGATCATTTCTCCCAGCTCTGCCCTGCTAATTACAACTATACACCCTGAAAATAATGCAGAGGAAATCAAAGAAGAAGCCGGAAGGGTAGAAAGAACTGATTAGAGACAGCATAGCAACAGGTAGGACCCCTCACCCATAGAAGAAGGTCATCCCAGTATCCAAGCCTTGTGTACCCTGACTCCCAACCCAGCAACAGAAGAGCCCAGGTAGGCTTATTCCTCTCCTGGATGGAACAGGAGTTCTGCTGGAGACACCAAGCGAGACTGGCAGGACAAGCAGAGGAGATTCATCAGGGGCTTTACTGATAAGAAGCACCAACCAAGGGCAGTACTGTCCTTTCTCATAAGCCTGAGCACAGCCTACCCCAACCCAGAGAGGCTGAGCAGCTGGAGGGCAATGTCAAGAGGAATCCTGCCACAACAGGCAGCAGTACAAGGAGCCTCTTCACCCCTACTGGCTTCATTTCCCCAACCTAGAAATACGAGGTAGCCACGTGGCATCTGCAAGGAGGATATTGCCATAACACATAGTCCAGCCCAGAAAGCATACTTTTCTCCCCTCAAAGCCCAGAGACACTCTTCTCCAGCTAGAGACTCAAGGCAGCTGGGCCTAGAGCACTCCTTCCTCCTTGCTAGGCAACACCAGTGAGAACCAGTAGGAGCCTCCATGCCCCCAGATATACCAAGAAGATCAGAATAATACCATAAAGCCTCTGAAAGTTAAACTGCTGAACCACAGTCCACAAATGTAGGACAAGACCCATATACCACGCCTAAACAGGGTGACTCTGCTAAAATAAAAGATTTAAATGGGAACCAGAGTATCCTTTCATCCAACCCCTTCCATAGTTCACCATGTACCCAGTTCAATGGCTTCATCCTTCCAGAATGTTCTAAGAAGTTCTCAATAAGAAGACCCTTTCAAAGAAGCCACTTCACTCTATATGGTCTGCACAGATCAGACAATGTCAGCCTAATGGAAGCTTGGGGGTGGTATACTGAGATCAGCAGAGAAAGGGAAAAAAGGAGGAAAAATCCTTGTAATAAGCCATAGAAAGGGACATTTTTCTTTCTTATTGTAAGATTATTTTTCAAATTGACTCTTTCTTGCTGTCTACTCACCATGTGCAAGACACACCTGGTTTACCTAATTGTGGTAAATTGTATTTCCTTCTTTTTTCTCTTTTCAATAACTTTTGAATAAATGATTCTATTTTTGTGCCTTGAAATTTTATGATTGAAAGTCTAGAATCTGTCTATCTCTAAATGCTCTCTTTCTGCATTTAATATTTCCCTATTTCTGAGATATTTTACACATAAAACCTATTGTGAAGCAAATGCATTTAGCCTATTGAAACATCACTCACAACACACATAATAGAACATCACTCAGTGTATAGGGAATACCTGATTTCAACAAAGCCAACACATTGTACCATCCAAGAGCAAACTAAGATGATTTTTACAAGATCTCATAATTTTTCACTGGATGAATTAATTTGAATAGAAGCTTTATCACATCAAGCCAAACAGGATTATTTTTTTCTTTAATGTGTCATGACATTTAATATTTGGTGATTAATTCATTCATCAAAGTGTAGGATAAGCCATTAGCCTCTGTAAACAGTGAATCATTACACTGCCTTTCACTAGGAATATATACCACCTTGAATTCTAAAAACTCAGTTTTGTGCTCAAAACACTCGATCCCTTCCTTCTTTATCTTAATAAATTATCAAGTAACAGGAAATAAGTATACAAAATTTCTACCAAAATGGGAAAATCTCGTCTTGAATTTCATATTGAGATTACTATGAGAACTTAACCTTGTACAAGCATACAAGAATCTGTTGGGTGGCAAGGTACACTAAACACTTTACCTGAACAGTGATCTGTATGAGAAAAAAGATGCTTCCCTTTATGTAATTTAATTCACTATGAAATGTGTCATAAAGGAATGCTTAGCAAGATAAAAAGCCTTTAAATGGAAGCCAAGACACCACTTGCTCTATTAATTTATTTCATTTGGAATGCATGATTCAAAAGCAAGTTGACTCTTCCTTAAATGTTACAGCTTCAACTTATAGCCTAAATGACTGTATTAACTCCACTGTGTGTGTGTGTGTGTGTCTGTCTGTCTGTCTTTTTGTTGGGGGTGGGGGTAAAGAGCCATCAATAACAACACCACACCAGCAGTTGTAACTACACAATAAAACTTTAAAGTCTACTGCCATAGTGAGTCTGTCTATGTCAGGTGACCACCTGCCTTGACAGGATACTACGTGCAATCGTAAGGTCACAAGTCTGTAATTCAAGTTCATGGAGTCTTTTGTCTGAAGACAGAAAGATAAAGCATGGCAAAGGCATGTCTCCACTTAACCCATGGACAGATAGGTGAAGTTTGTGGTTCTAGATCTGGGTTGGCAAGGGCCTCAGCCATTGCCACAAATAAGCAGCATACCCCTGAAGTACTGAGATTAATTTCACAAAATCCCTGGCACCCTTATGAAATAAAAACTGCACATGTATTTTATATTTTGTAATAGTGTCCTGAATGGGTGTATAATATTTTCTTCTTCATCCTCCGCACTACCTGTCACGGGGACAGGTTGTTGGACAGTTGTTTCTCTTACACGTAGAGAGTGAAGATCTTGCCTTTACTCATGGAATATAAGGGGAGGCCATGGGGCACTCCCACTCTGCCAGAATAGGACCACAGCCCAGTGTATAAACCATGGCATTTGGATGTATGCTTGCTATAATTCCAGACCTTGTGAGTCAGCTTTGGGAGCTCAGTTCTTCATGAAAACAGACCATGTAAAATTCCTTTATACCTCTTTCACCCACAATTTTTCTTCTTAACTGTATCTTCTGGGATACTTTTACTTCTTTTAACAAGAGCAAATAAGCTAACCTTTAGATGTCTGAGTTCATATCCCAGCCTTTCCACTCACAGACTATTTGATCACAGGTAAGCGACTTCACCAATTAGTGCTTCAATTTTCTGTTTTGTAAAATGGGAATAAAATAGTAATCACCTTATAGATTTTTCTCATGAGAATTAAACCAGGTAAATTATGAGAAATCCTTACAATTAATCTCACAATAATCAATAACCATTATTATTATCATTTAAATAGGGTCTCAAATCTGACCAATACTGTAAAGACTTTGGTGCAAATTAAATAGAGAACCCATAAGGGAAGGGGTTTGCAACCCTAAGTAATTTTCCTATGATAGTTTGCTGAAAGATATTATCATTTCCCATAGATCCAATGCTTTAAAAATATTTAAACAATTATTATTTTTTAAGGTGGCAAGATAAGTGTCTAACAGCATGAGAACTCTGCATTTTTCCCTCTACCATAAAACCAAAACAATTAAGCTTATGCTATATTGTTTGAAATAGTTCCTTTAAAAAGAATTATTAAAATTTGATTCATGGTACATGTGAAAAGAAATAGCAGTCACTAAAAACAGCCAATGGAATACTATGCAGCCATCAAAAGAAATGAAATCTTACCATTTGTGACGACATGGATGGAACTAGAGCATATTATGCTTAGCGAAATAAGTCAACTGGAGAAAGACAACTATCACATGATCTCCCTGATATGAGGAAGTGGAGAGGCAACGGGGGTGGGGGTTAAGGTGGTAGGAAAAGAAAAACAGCATGATTTTTTTTGAAAGCAAACAAGTTTGAAAAACAGAACAAGTATGAGGAAACTCAAGCTCAAAAATAACTAAAAGTGGTAAATTATATTGTTCAGGAAATTTCTTTTAAAAGGTTGAGGTCTTGTGTCCCAGATAAATCCTGCCACAGAGCACCATGAAGCCTCACAGACTGTACATCTCCTTGGTGGTCTCCAAGGTATGTGTACAGCAAAGTGGGGGTGAATCAGACAAGAGCAACACAAATTTTAACACTTGGTCTGTGTTCCCACTGTTACTTAATCCTGAGAGAAACACTCTGATAGAAATGATGATCCTAATTGAGAAAGAAACCTAAGTGATTTATTCAAGGTCATACAGCAGGAATTTGAAGTCAAGTCTGTCTTTATTTAAAACCTTTCATTTTTTTTCCTTTTTTCTTTATTTTTCATTACAACATGATGCTGTTTATGTATCATGTTGTCTGGGAAGGTTCTATGAATCTTGGAACACTGAAAAAATTTTTTAAAAATTAAAAAAATAAAATAAATAAAAATAAAATAAACTGTTTTCCACCCAAAAAAAGGAAAAAAAAAGATTGTAGAATAAATTATTTAAAAAATATTTCTTGGCATTTGGAATAAAGACCCACTGATCATTAGAAGTCGTTTTGTTGTAATGTAGTGATCCGAAGGAGCACGTGCACCCGAATGTTTATAGCAGCAATGTCCACAATAGCCAAACTATGGAAAGAACCTAGATGTCCATCAACAGATGACTGGATAAAGAAGATGTGGTATATATATATACAATGGACTACTATGCAGCCATCAAAAGAAATGAAGTCTTGCCATTTGCAATGACGTGGATGGAACTAGAGGGTATTATGCTTAGCAAAATAAGTCAATCAGAAAAAGACAATATGATCTCCCTGATATGAAGAAGAGGAGATGCAACGTGGGGGCTTGGAGGGTAGGAAAAGAATAAATGAAAGAAGATGGGATCAGTAGGGAGACAAACCATAAGAGATTCTTAATCTCACAAAAGAAACTGACGGTTGCTGGGGGGAGGGGAGTCGGGAGAGGGTGGTGGGGTTATGGACATGGGGGAGGGTATGTGCTATGGTGAGTGCTGTGAAATGTGTAAACCTGGAGATTCACAGACTGTACCCCTGGGGACAAAAATATAAATAAATAAATAAATAAATAAATAAAAGGAGTTAGCTTTAAAAAAAATTCTGTTTAATAAATAAAAAGTAAAAAAAAAAAAAAGATGAAGTCCGTTTGTTGTTTCTAAGGAGAAGTGATTCCAAACAACTATTACTTGCTTGCCTCTCAAGGATGCTGAAGAGATAGAGCAGAAGAACACTTAGAAATCATGAACCTGAATATCAAAAAGGCATCATCTTTCATTATAGTCATTAAAAGGGATGTGTATAAGTGATCTAATGGTATAAATTTGTGAATCTGGAATTGTTTGAATACTGTAAACAAAGGATGCTTAATACAGATTGATGCAGGGTGCCTGGGTGGCTCAGTTGGTTGGGCAACTGTCTTCAGCTCAGGTTCATGATGTCCTGGGATCGAGTCTGCATCAGGGTCCCTGCCCAGTGGGGTGTCTGCTTCTCTCTCTGACCTTCCCCCTCTCATGCTCGCTCTCATCCTCTCTCTCTCTCAAATAAAAAAATAAAATCTTTAAAAAGTATATGGGTTGAACCAAATCTTCAGAAAATTATTTAGGTGACTTAAAGGTTTATCTTTGTAGCACCCATAGTATGTAGTACTTTTATTGATGATTTTGATAAGTATGTTTGTGGTGTCCTGATTATGTATGGAGATGGTATGACACTGAATGGTGCAAGAAATATATTGTGTGAAATAATTAGAATCCTGACAATAATTCAACCCATTGGAACATTACAATAGATCTATTTAAATAAGGCTTAATAAGATAAATGTAAAGGTTCACTAATTGCTCAAAGAAACTGACTTAAAAATTAGAATTTGGGAGACATGATAATTCAAATATAATAATTGAAAATAATTTCAAAAATTTAAAAGGAACTATGCAGCTGAGAGAAATCTGATGTGATCCTAGGTTACATTGAAAATATTAGCAGGTACAATAAGTGGTGATAGTTCTAGTCTTTATATTGACCAAACCATACCTGTATTATATTCAATTATTTGTTTGCTTGTCTTAGCATTATTTTTTTTAAGATTTTATTTATTTATTTATTTGACAGAGAGAGAGAGGGAGAGAGAGCAAGCAAGCACAGGCAGATAGAGTGGCAGGCAGAGGCAGAGGAAGAAACAGGCTCCCCGCCGAGCAAGGAGCCCGATGTGGGACTCGATCCCAGGATGCTGGGATCATGACCTCAGCCGAAGGCAGCTGCTTAACCAACTGAGCTACCCAGGTGTCCCTTGTCTTAGCATTATTATTCCAACATTCTCAGGAGCAAGACCAGTTATTTAAGGAGGTATGTGCTATATGAGAAACACTTGGAAGAACTGAAGTAGCTGATACTGAATGAGAAAACTTAAGGAAAATTACAATTTTTCTATTTGGATGTGGGTCTTGTAAGGAGGATGAGTGATTAGAAGTTGTGAAGAGATGGTCTTATTTCCATACAAGACTGAACTATTTACCAATAAAAGCTATTAGAGTGATGAAATAGACTTAATATGATCATTGAACATCCCACTTGAATGGAAGTATTTAAGAATAGGAGAGTGAGTAAGCAATACATACCATATTCATTAAGCAGAATTCTACTCAACAATTTAGAAGAATGATTTACTGGCACATACAGCCACATGAATGGCTCTCAAGAACATTATGCTGAGTGAAATAAGAAAGACCTAAAACAGGACACGCCATATGATTCCATTGACATTAACTCTGGATGAGGCAAACATATTCTATTGTAACAAACAACAGAATGGTGGTTGTGTCATGGGGTTTGATGAGGGTGAGAGGAATGGTAGATGTGCCTAAGCGGGATGGGCACACGGGACATTCTAGGATGATAGCACTGTTCTAGATCTGTGTTAGGAGCCTGTGTCCCACGGGAATGCACATTTGCTAAAATTGAGTAAACTGCCATTTTAAGATCTGTACACTTTATAATGTTTAAACTCTACTTCAATTTTTGAAACTATGAAGTAAACTCTCTTAGGCATATTTTCCCCTCCGGCTGCCACCTGTTTCTCAGAATCCCTTTAGACTAAAAGTGAATTTGCTCTTGTCTTCAATTCTTCCCTCCCCTTGTCTCTTGAGCATTCTCCAGTCATGCTTGCACCTTCATCAGCCCACTAAAACTTCTCTTTTCAAAGTCACCGATGACCTCTACTTGAAAAATCCATGGGTCAATCCTCACTCCTCTCTTTACTTGATCCTCTCCTCACTTGATCCATCCACTGGAGGATCACTCTCTCCTCCTTGAGATTCTCTTTCACTTCACTGTCAGGACAGGTTTTATTTGGTTGGTTTCCCTTCCATCTCACTGGCCACTCTTTCCTGGCATCTCTCCTTGGATTTGCCTCCTCTCCCCGATGTTTAAGTTTTGGGATGCTCGATTCTCAGACTTTGATTTAACTACATTTATGCTCTAAGTGGAAACTGAATACTATGATTTCAAAAGCCAATTTTATAGGCCAATAATTTCCTAATGTATACTTTTAGCCCTCATTTTTCCCATGAATATCTGACTCTATTACAAAACTGCTTATACAATATTTCTCCATAAAATTGGCTCCACAATCTTAAAATTACCAAACAGAATTAATGCTTTCCTACACTCTACTAAGATCTGTTCCCTTTCAATTTCCTCCATCCTTCTTACATCTTAACCACTTACCAGATTGCTCAACCATATATCATTGGGATTCTTGTGTAGACTTATATTAACCATACATTCTTTAATAGTGATTAAAGAATGTTTGCTTGATCTCTGAAAGTTATCTTCTTTGATTGAATAGGTTGCACATGTGAAGCTGTAAGGAAAGAAGAGAAGCTATATTAAATCAGTCAGATTCACTCTATCAAACCAGGTCATCAATGAGGAAGCTATATCTCAGCAATAGTTCTCTTCTACATTACCAAAAAGTCAAATACACACACACATACATTTTATTCTATAGGTGAAATTAATCATCTTAATTTCTAAACTTGATTTAGCTTCATAAAACCCAAAAAGTTCTCCAGTTAGTGATAGATGACTGCCTTAGAAGGAGGAAGGGAGATACAATTTCACTCTCATAGTTGGGATTCTATTGCCTCATCTTCACTGAAATATATATACCCATTCTCAAATGCTCATTTACTGCTGGGTCATATGCTAAATGGTCATGAGCACTGATGATACGGATTTGAAAGAAATCATTCATTTAAGTAATATTAATGGGAAATGTACTATTTATGAGGTATTGTTTAGAGTCATGTATTTTTATTAATATTCTATGGTTTTTGTTCTCTGGTTCACAATAGAATGAGTGTTTTAGAACTGCTTTTTTGAGTTGCAACTGGAGGTCCAAGTGGAGAAACCAAGTAGACTATTGGATATTGAATATATAGTTTGGAACTCAGTGGAGAGAAATAAACAGAATTACAAATTTGGGAGTATCTTAGTGTGAAACCCCTGGAATATAAGCCTGAAGCAAAAGCATGTCTCAATATACTTTACTGAAGAAAGAAATCCTAAAAAAAATGGCTTGAAACAATAAAAATTATATGAAACAATAGAATCAGAAGAAGTTATCTTACTGAGAAAGATACAGAGAGACTAAGAATGATAAAAAAAAAAAAAAAGAAATTGTAGCTTTAACATTCATGAAACAAGAGAGAGGGAGGAACTGGAGTGGAAGTAAGTGAGAATTTGCAAGAAGCCTGCTGACTGAGATGCTAAAATCAGTTGGGAGAATGCTGTGAGTTAGAATTTAACAGGAGTGCATTTGACTTGCAAGCTGGAGATTATTATCTTGGTTCCATCTTCTGCTCTGATTCTTCTGACCTTCAGATGAACTCCTCTATCCATAGTGTCACTTAAGCCCATTAAAAACAAATAGAAAAATAAAGCAAAGAAAAACAAAGTAAACCCAAAACTGCCCTTAATAATGGCAGGTCTTATCCTTTTGGTAGCTTTTATGAAAAGACTTAAATTTCTGGAAATTTTAACTGCTCGGCTTGGGTCTTCAATTTGTCACTGTTGTTCGGCCCCACCAAAAGTGGCAACACGGCCAGAGAGAACAGGATGGGGACAGTCATATCTAGCTAGCCTAGGTAAGACAGTGAACAAAACATAGCTTCTGACCACATGGACTTCCCGGTCTAGCTGGAAATATAAAAATTTGGCCAATAATCAAAAGCATGCTGAGAGCTACAAAGAACAAGTTTGGGATATATGGGAATTAATCTCTAATATAAATTGGAAGCTCATCAAAGTCTTCTCAAAGAAATTAGCATAAAATCCATGCCTGAAAGAACTGAAGAATTTTCCAGGTTTCTGTGATAAGGAATAACCATTCCAGCATGGGTGAAGGTGCAGAGATGGGAAAGAATTTATTTGAATGAGAAAAGGAAAAGTTTGGTGTGATTGGAAATACAGACAGCAAGAAGGACAGGAGTGGAAGATGAGACTGAGGCTCTATGTAGAGTCTGTAGTATACATGCAGGGCCGGATACACCGTAATAAAGATTCATTGCATTCTAGGACAGGGGGAAGCTAATGAAGGCCTGACAATAGGAGATTCACGTTTATAAAAGTATTTGTGCTAACATTTAAGGAATGAATTGAAGGACACAAGCATGGATTCAGGGAGAACAGTTGAGAACCTATTATGAGAGCCTAGGTAAAAGCTTGTGGTGCATGAACTACTGTGGTGCCAGTGGAGATAAAAATATATGGGCAGATGAGAGAGAAATTTAACAAATACAATGAATAGTAATTAAGGACCGATCATATGTAAGTACTATTAATGGAAGCTCAAAACATTAATGACTCCCAGTCTGCAGGCTTGAGCGATTAGGCGTTTGAAGATGTAATTGATTAAGACAAGGACACTGAAAAAAGTAGTATTTATGGGTGTATGGAGGGTAGAAGTATTTTGAATCTGCTGGTTTGAATTGCAACTAGAAGTCCAAGTGGATTTGTTGACTGTTTCCTTTGCTGTGCAAAAGCTTTTGATCTTGATGAAGTCCCAATAGAATGTTTATAGCAGCAATGTCCACAATAGCCAAGTTATGGAAAGAACCTAGATGCCCATCAACAGATGAATGGATAAAGAAGATGTGGTATATATATACGATGGAATACTATGCAGCCATCAAAAGAAATGAAATCTTACCATTTGCGATGACATGGATGGAACTAGAGCGTATTATGCTTAGCGAAATAAGTCAACTGGAGAAAGACAACTACCACATGATCTCCCTGATATGAGGAAGTGGAGATGCAACGGGGGTGGGAGTTAAGGTGGTAGGAAAAGTAAAAATGAAAGAAGATGGGATTGGGAGGGAGAAAAACCAAAAGAGACTCTTAATGTCATAAAACAAACTGAGGGGGGTGGGGGGAAGAGGGGTTGGGTGAGGGGGGTGGGGTTACATCATATGTTTAAATAAAGCTTAAATAAAGTAAAATAAATAAATAAATAAATAAATTTTAAAAAAAAAATTAAAAAGAAGTCCAAGTGGAGAAATCAAGTTGGGTTGGGTTGGGTGCTGGCTATATGGCTTTGGAATACCGAGGAGTGAAACAGAAATACAAATTTGGTGGTATCTTAGGCTAAGTTGCCTAGAAAATAAGCCTGAAGCAAAAGTGTATGTCCTCACACTTTACTGGAGAATAAAATCCTAGAGAAGTATGGGCAAAGGGGAAAGGGAGATTAAAGAGGGAAGGGAAGTTTAAATATTAGATGGGTATTACAAAGCTGGATAGTTGATGACTCGGGATGTCTCCAGAGAGCTCTCTACCAACAGTACTCAGGACAGACCAACCAGGGGAAAATATTTATTTGCTGGATCTCTATGTTTCATGGCTTCCGTGGATCAAAGTTCTCATAGCATGGTAGTATGTTACTCCTCTGCACTTCTGATGATAAATGACATCTGTATTCTCAAAGAACGTGGTAGGGAAGCCAAAGGCCCTGCAGGTCACTATGGCCAGTGAGCAGGCCTGCAGGTGTGCCTTTGCCATTTGGCATTCTGTGCAGAGCTTCTTGACCCTTAGCAATTGCCACAACAGCAGCAATGCCTCGTTCCAAAAATCTACCTGTAGCACAAGCAGATCTGGGGGCACAGAAACTGGGTCTGTTGCGGAGAACCTGGTGAGTGGACAGACAGCAGACCTGAGAACAGTGAACGTGGCTGGCAAAATAAATAGGAAGAGAAGGGGACCCTGGGTAGAGGAGGATAGCACTACAAAGGATACACTGGGAAATAAAATGATGGAGAATGACATTGAGAATATAATATATTGGTGCCTTCAAATTCAACTAGTATTTTAGAAATAAGTAGATTTAATTTTAGAGAAACAGACTGGCCAAAAAAAACAAGAACAAATGCACAAATAGGGCAAAAGCAGATCTGTTTAATGTGCACTATATATATAACATATCATAGAAATTAAAAATGTTTGCCTATTTATGGAATTTAGGTGACAATAGCACTGAAGTTCTCAAATATTAAGAACAAAGTTAACTGGTCTTAAGAGTTTTCATTAAGGAAAATATCAGAATGAAATTAAGTCATCAAGAAACAAAACCTCCCAGTATTTTAATTTCACAAAAATTCAAAGGGGTCGTAAAAATAAGCAGTAGGTGGGATCACTCAGATTGCTCCCAGGAAGACCTAGGTGGAAATATGGCCAATATCAAAGAAAGGCAGGCCTTGCGTGATTCCTAAGTTCAGGTATGTGGGTCATCAGTCTACTATGTTTTTGCAGGACTGTGGTTTTTAAATTATTTTGGCAGCACCTGATTGGGAAAACGGGTAAAAGTGATACTCCTCTAGCTGGGAAGGGGTGAGGTCCCCAGGGAGCTTCAGATGGTGCTATTATAAAGGAGTCTGCCCTATTTCTTTAGTTAAGTTTCCAAATTCAATGCTCATGTAGTACAGAGCCCAGATTAGATGGGTATGCAGGAAGTCAATGTTGCTAGTTCTTGGGAAGAAGTTTTCTTAAAAAGATTTGTTCAAAAATAAAATTTATTCAAATGCAAAGTTGGCTTTAATTCTCCCAGAAGCTTCCAACCTGATGTGCTGATTGAGAAAATACAGTTGATTGTGGTATAAACAGATAATGTAACCAAAATAAAATTCAACACCATTGTGGTCTTCAAATGAATAGTGCTTAAGTTGGAAGTAAATGGATGCTACTCTCCAGCTACTTAAAACAAACCGACAAACAAAACAAAACAACAACAACAAAATAACCCCCAAACTGGAAGACACTTTCACTAGAAGATTTGCTAAGGGAGCAGGCTTCATAAAACGCCACAGTGCTAAGCAACTGCATAGAATACCAACAGGTTTCCTCCTGAGCTAAATCAATTCAAACTACTGTTAACTTTTCTGAAATACGATTCACTCCAAAGGAGACACTCCCGGAGGCAGGGTGCAACACTGCAGATGGGAAATGTGTTTTTCTTCATTCCCTAGCAAACTACAGCTCTCTTCTTTAAAAAACCAGCCTTGGCTTACCATCTGATGGGTGGTGTACCTGCTGTTCAACAGAATATTCTGACACTTCTCAAAGGTGACTTTTAAGTAGGCTCAAAATAAATCCTTTAACTAATCAATGGGAGCTCACGTTTAAAGCTATGTTTAATCCTCTATTTAGTGAAGGTGGCAGGTTTTTGAGGTTTAATTCCCTGGGATAGAAATTGTTCAATTTGATGTCTGGGCATCAAGGCAGGGTTCCTCATCAAGGACCTGTTAATGGCCGGCCAACAACTGAATAGCAGGGAAGTGGAACAATACCGAGGGATGGCCAATAAGCCTGCTTCACATTAAGAAAAAAGCAAACTGGTTGATATATGGCAGCCTCCTAGATAAAGATCTGTGCCTTTTGCTTTCTGTAATAAAAAGATGTCTTAAGGGGAGTATTTGACAAATCAAAGCCTGGTTTGTGTGTCGGCGGGGGGCGGGGGAGAGTCCACAGTTAATAGAATATGTATACTATTTGTGTATCCATTTGTACTTTGTGGTATTATCTACTCCTTACGCTGTTTTGAGAGCTGCTGGCATTAAATTTTCTTTTCTTTTCTTTTCTTTTCTTTCTTTCTTTCTTTCTTCCTTCCTTCCTTCCTTCCTTCCTTCCTTCCTTCCTTCCTTCCTTCCTTTCTCTTTCTTTTCTTTCTTTCTTTTTCTGTAATGAAAAAATAAGTAGGGGCACCTGGGTGGCTCAGCGGGTTAAAGCCTCTGCCTTCGGCTCAGGTTGTGGTCCCAGGGTCCTGTGATCGAGCCCCACATTGGGCTCTCTGCTCAGCAGGGAGCCTGCTTCCTCCTCTCTCCCTGCCTGCCTCTCTGCCTACTTGTGATCTCTCTGTCAAATAAATAAATAAATAATCTTAAAAAAAAGAAAAAAGAAGTGAATTGTTGAGAGGTTACTTCTGTTGTCCATCCAGGTCTTAGAAACATGAAAATTGGAAATCTGATAGTGAAGGATGAGGAAACTGAGACCAAAATAAATAGCAGTACTTACTCAGCATCAGGCACCTACACTGAATGTCCACTTCATTGTGCTTTGGGTAATACAGGTTTCAGGAAGATTTGCTGACTAAAGTTTGTCCAAAAAATAGAAATAAATAAGCCATGAAAAGCAAACACATGGTTTTTTGATGGCGTACTTTGTGTTAGACACATGTAAGAAGGGTCATTCTGACAACCTTTCAAATGTCTCCCTCCTGTCCACACGAGAATCTTCAACTTGAGACTATTAAAGAAAAAGGCGTGGCTCTCTGGCTCTGTCAGAGGGTGCCTCAGGGAATCTCTCGGTGCCCAGGCTGAACCTCCTCTCAGCCCCGCCTTCCATTTCCTCTGCCCCGAGGCCACACTGCTGGTGTGTAGGGGTTCTCAGCTTCAGGCTTTTGCTCTTGAGCTTTTCTGGCTCTTTCAATAAATGGGTCCATCTCATAATTCAGAGTTCAGATTAAATGTCAGTCTCCTCAGAGAAAGAAGCCTTCCCTGGCCACCCTCTGAAGCAGCCATTCTCTATCTCCCTACCCTTCTTTACTTTAGTTAATACTCCCTACTTTCTATAATGATGCTCTCTGCTTAGTGCCTATCTCTTGCACTTATCTGTGCCAGGAAGCCATAGACCTTTCTACTTGGCTTTGTGTTTTCCCTCTCAGTGTGACACCTAGCCTCTAAAAGGAAACTCATTCATGTTCTAAATGAGTAATTGAATGAATTCATGAATGGGCTCTTTCTCCTACCAACTCAAAATCCAGAACCTACCTGATCCCTTAGGGTCATTGCAATCTAAGACATTCCTCAAGGCTCAGTTTTTCCCTCTCTGCACCTCTTTGGATGTGTGTAAAGGCAGGATATCTTAGTTGTTAAACGCAGACTCTGAGGTCAATGCACTTTGAGTAAGTTTCCTATCTACCACTTGGTAACTGTGAGATAAGTTCATCTTTCTTGCTCAGTTTTCTCCTTCTGTAAGGGCCTATTTAGCCAGGGTGGCTCCATTTCGGTTGAACAGCCATTTTGTTGTTTATGCAGTAAAACTTAAACTGACCCTGCTCCCCCCGCCCCAGGGGAACTTACTTAAAAGCAAGTCTGGGAAACCAATAGAATGTGGTAGACCAGTCCCTGATAACAGAGCCCAAATACAAGGGTACAAGGGTGGGTCGAGTCAGGTGGAGACAACAGAGCCCGAATGCGGGGATGAGTCGAATGGGGGAATGAGTTGGGTCAGGTGGGGACATCCAATCAGTGGGGCGCGCATACTGTCTCCCTAGCTACCAAGGAGTGTGGGCCCTGCCTTTTGGGCGACAATTCTGACCAAGGTGATAGGCCAGTTCAAATAGCTACTATGGGGTGCATTTTAATTCAATTGGCCACCCATGTGTGACCTAGCATGACTGTGCAGCTTTCTCTGTGTGTTACAATCTCATTGGCCACCTGTGTGTGGCCAGGCTCAACCACATGGCCTTTGCTCTATAAAAGTTAGTCTGTGCAGCTGGGAGGGGTCGCCCTCTCTGAAAGAGGTGGTCCTGACCAGTTGGTTTGATTTTCAGTGCTTGGCGTGAAATAAAGCTTTGCTTGACCTTCGCTTTGTATCAGTCTCGCTCCTTCGATTACGGACCCATCACTTCAAACAGTTCTACTCACGTCATGAGATTTTTGTGAGGATTAAATGAGAACATGCATTTGACTCAACAGGTGTTGGCTCATGGGCACACGATGTCATTATTTCAATTGCTATTAATGTTTTTAACTATCTCACAGTTTTCTGTTTCTACTACATTTGATTCCTTTGGCTATTCCATGCTCCACAGTCAGTGCCACTCCCTTGATCTCCCAGGCTCCTAAAATGGCAACATCTTGCCTCTACTCCAGCCATTCACTCTTAACCTGGGAGAAGAGCTTGAATATTACCTCAATAAGCCTTGAAATTAATCCTTTGATATGGGTAGTTCCATTATACCCATAGTCATACTAGAAAATTGAAGTTTGAGAGAAGGTAAACCAAACTCTTAAGATCACAGTGAGTAAATATCTGAAGTATCTGAACTGTGATTCAAATCAGATCTTGCAACTTAATTTTAATTACACTTTTCTTTGAAGTCCAGTCTCTTTACAATATGAACCTGTCCCTTTAACATCACCAGCACTGAATAGACCACCTCTGATGTTTCTGCTCTGCTTACCAGGAAGCTTGCAAAGATTTTTCTGAGTATAATGACCCACATAAATCAGTATTGCTCTTCAGAGTAAAAGAAAATTAGGGTTTTACAGGAAAATTTGCATATGTAAAATAGAAATGATTTTACATAAGGGACAAGGTTTAAGAAGGCCAGTTATTTGTTCAGGCTAACACAAATTTATAGAATTAATTGGATCTGTCAAAACATGACTGACATCAAATGCTCATTACTGAAACCTTTCAAGGAACTGATCTTTATTTTTGGTTTGTGCGATAGATAGAAAAAGACCAGCAATGTGCAACTTGAGCAGTTCTTAACACAATTTTTAGAGTAAATTTTCATTTCCGAAAAGGTTTTTCTCTTATGACAATAAGTTAAAAAGTTCTTACACTTATGAATAATATCATTATATAAAAATAAAATGCAATACTTACACTCTGTAACTGAGTGTCTCCGTTCTAACCATCTTTTTGTATTATAACATTTGTTAAGATTTTCTGGAGAAAGCTTTTATGCAAGGATCTAATCAGAGGAAAAGCTCAACCTTATGCTTCCTATGCAAATTTTGGGAGATGGAATTAATTTTGTATTGTAAGAATTTCTCAATTTCTATTAAACTATGCAGAATAATTGCCTGCAGGTAAATTACTGCATGCCTGGGCTGTTTTTCCAGTGGTCCTCATTATCAAACTGCAAATGTATTTCCATGTAAAGTGTGCTTCTCTAGAAGAATAAAAATCATATCTAAGAAGGCATTAAAAAATTACAGTTATCATTAATAAGATACTGCAAACACTGAAACTACAAATACAAGAAATGATGATTAGAGATGTTACAAGTTTAATAAAATGTGAACACTACATTTTCTAACCCTTGTGTCATTAAAATCTGCAATGTAGGCTCTCTTATTTTTGGAGGAATAGTAATGAGAAAGATATGATTAGATCAAGTTAACTATTCCTGCTCTTTCCTTTCCTTTACTGTTCACTTCTCTAGAGAAATCATGTAAAAAGTTAAGCAAATTTCATATCATTTTATTTTCCATAACTCTCTTCATTCTCTAAATATAGGACAAATGACTCTTCACTTATAAATCAGTTACTTATTGCTGCAATAATGCTGTATAACAAAACACCCAAAATTTCATGGGCTTAAGACAACAGCAGTTTATTTAGCTCATAAGTCTCAGGTCGGCATTTGAGGCTGTGGTTAGCTGGGAAGTTCTCCTAGTCTAGGCTGGGTTTTCTCCTGCATCTGAGGTCAACTGTAGGTCAGCTGGGATAGGAGGATCTTGGCTATGGAATTGAGTTTTACTTTCTACCTAATTTTACTGTGAACATATAGCCCTCTAGCTGGCTATCCTGGGGATATTTGCAGTATAGAACTCCAGACATGTTCTCATGGGGATTTCAGAAATGTAAGAGAAAGTAAAGATAGATAAGCAAACCACCTAAAAACTTAGTGGCTTAAAATAACATCTATTCATTATTGTTTAGGGATCTACTGGGTAGTTTTACTGATCTTGTCTGGGCTTGCTCATGGGTGTTTAGTCTGATGCAGACTGAGTGGTATGGTTTTAACTGGAAGACCTGAGCTCTGTTCCACGTGTCTCATGTTCCAGCAAGCTGGCATTCTTTCATGGTGATCACAGAGGGAAAATAAAAGTGAAAACATGCAAACGTTTTTTTCCAGGTTTTGCTTACATTGTATTTTCTAATATCCCATCAGCCAAAGTATTTCACGTGTTTGAGCCTCAAGTCACATGTATTGTATAGCAGAAACTAAAAAGAGAAGAACAAATTAAATATAAAGACAGAAGAAAGACAAAAATAACAAATAAATAATAAAAAGAATAGCAGAACATAATGAAAGTGAAAATAGAAAAATAAGAAAATTGTGTCTCTCTTGAACACAGATATAAATTTTCAATAAAATATTAACAAATTGAATCCAGACATGTTTAAAAAATAAAATACCTAATAACTAAGTGGAATTTATTCTAAGAATATAAATTTGGTTCAAAATTCAAAAATCAGTGAATATGCCTCACCCTATCAACAGACTTACACAGAAGACCATATCATCTCAATAGATGAAGAAAAAGCATTTGACAAAATCAATATGAATTCATTATAAAAGGAGGAAAAGTTAAGCAAACTAGAAATTAAATGGTACTTCCTCAACTTAACTAAATTTGTCATCTGTGCAAAATCTACAGCTAACCTTATGCTTAAAAGTGAAAGAATGACAAAGCCGGGATATTTTTTCTTACTTCTTTTATTTATCATCATACTAGAGGTACTAGCCAGTATGAGAAGGAAAGGGAAAGAAATAGAAGGCACACAGATAAGAAAAAGAGAAATAAAAGTTTCTCTTTATCAGAATAACATAATTGCCTACATAGAAAATCTTTGAAAAATCCTCAAAAAAGTAACAAAAATGAAAAGTCAGTTCATCATGGCTTAATGCTAATATAGGAAAATCAATCGTATTTTAAGATAATAGCAATGACTATTTGGAAATTTAGGAAAAAACATAGCCATGGTAGCACCAAAACCATCAAGTTCCTAAAAAAAATATTTTTAAAAAGCCCATATACTATAGATTATGAGAGATCAAAAACAGCTAAATAAAGGAAGAGATGTACCCTGTTCATGAGCAGAAGATTCAATATTGTCAAGTCTTACAAAATTTCTTTTTATATTTAATACAACTACAATAGAAATTCTGTAAGATTTGTATTAAGAATGATAAGCTAATCTAAAATTCATATAAAAAAGCAAAGGCATTTGAATAGTTGAAACAATTTTGGGGAACTCACTGTAGCTGATTTCAAGGTTTACTCTGAAGCTACAGAGATGAAGGAAGGGTGCTATTGGTGGAAGAGCAGTTGAAGAGCATAGATAGTCTAGAAGTAGACCCACAAATATGGACAATTAATTCTTGACAAAAGTTTCCAGGCTATATATATACATATATGCATGTATCTGTATATATATACATATATACCCACAAATGTGGACAAATGTGGACCACAAATGTGGACAATTAATTTGGACAAAAGTTTCCAGGCTATATATATATGTGTGTGTGTGTATATATATATACACACACACACATACATGTATATACACACATATACATATATATATACACATATACATGTGTGTGTATATATATACATGTATATACACACATATACATATATACATATACATATATATACATACATATATATATACATATACGTATGTGTGTGTCCATATTTTTTCTGAAAAAAAAAAGAATTTTAACATATATTTTAAACTACACTTTTAACTCTTAATATAGACCTAAATAAAACTAGAAGTCTTCTAGAGGAAAATCGTCAGAGAAAATCTTTGTGGCTTTGGATCACACAGTGATTTCTTAGATACAAGGCAAAAAAGAAAGAAAGATATTTTTAAATCGTTTTTATTAAAACTTAAAACTTCCATTCTTTCAAAAGTGTTGTTTGGAAAAATGACAAGATAAGCTGCAAACGAAAAGAAAACATTTGAAAAAAACATATCTGAGAGAGGACTGGGATTCAGATTAAATAAAAAGCTCTCAGAACTCAATAATGATAAATAACTCTTCCTTTAAAAAAAAATTTCTGGCCAAAAGATTTGGTCATACCCCCTCACCAAAGATACACAGATAACAATTACACACGAAGAAAGATGTTTGACATCACTAGTCATTCTGGGAAATGAAAAATAAAATCACAACTAGATACTACTACATATCTATTGGAATGGCTAACATTTTAAAAATAACAATATTAACAGTGATGAAGAGGGAGAGAAACTAGATCATTCTTAACACTGCTAGTGGAAATGAGGGTTGGTATTTTTAAAAACAGTTCGAGCAATTTTCATAGTTAAGTATCCACTGCCATACAACCCAACAACTCCTGCCCTAGGTATTTATAGCCCAGAGAAATGGAAATACATTCACATAAAATCTTGAATATGAATATTTATAAAATTATTTTATTTAGAACTGTCTAAAGCTGGGAGCAATATATATGTCCATCAACTAGTATATGGATAAACAATTTGTGATACAACCTTGCAATGTAATACAACTCAGCAAGAAAAAGGAGGAAGGTATGGATACATGCAATAACATGGATGAATCTTTATGCATTGTGCTAAGTGAAAGCAGCCAGAATCGAAATGCTATGGATATGTAGTTCCACTTCATATGACATTCTCTCTCAAAGGGCCAAATCCCAGAAAGACAACCGTGGTTGCCAGTGGGCATAGGGGAAGGGGAATGGCTACAACAGGGCAGGTGGGAACTCTTTGGAGTGATGGAAATGATCTATATCTTTGATGTGATGTTGGGTATATGATTCTACATTTGTCAAAATGAATGGGATTATGAATCTGAAAGGTGTGAATTTTACTCTGTGTAAATTATACCTCCACGAAAAAAAAATTATACCAAATGCTGTTACTGTGCTTGGATCATCTTGTAACTAAAATGGTATACTCCAAGGTATATTGCAACTGTTTATTTCAATTTGATTAAAAGTTAATTTTCAAAGAGAGAATCTTTTGTTTACCTAGATCAATTAAATGTAAGGCTGCTCTTTTCTTATAATTCATCAACAAGTAAATAACTTTTTTCTTCAGTGACTAAAAAGGTCCTGTAGCCATTTTTCTCATAGGCATACAACAGAGGCAAAAAAGAATAGAGTAAACCTGCTTTGTAATAAATTGTACAGTGACCAATAAACTTGTAAAAAAAATAGGTAATAGCCATCTAACCCCACAATTGGTTAAAGAAGGAATTAATAGTATATCAAAGCTATCATACCTGTTAATTTGAGAAATGCTTAGCCATTTTTCCAGTTTATTCTTAAGGATCTGATATCTGTCAGTACTCACTTGGAAATATTCAAGGTCAGTGCTCTCCCTGCATTAATTGCTGAGGATGATGACCTATCTCATTCCTTAACATTTCTTGGTTTTGTAACATATAGTCAGAATCAAGTGTATAAAATTTAGAAAATCACACTAGGAAAATAACAGAAAAATCATCTGTAAAGACCTAGTTTGGAATTTTAGCAACGAATTACTTTAAACTATTAAGCATTTTAAATAGAAATTATTTATATAGATAGTTAAAATAATATGTTACTGAAGAAAGCACTTTTTTTTTTTTAAGATTTTATTTATTTCTTAGAGAGAGAGAGAGAGAGAGCACAGGCAGACAAAGAGGCAGGCAGAGGCAGAGGGAGAAGCAGGCTCCCTGCCAAGCAAGGAGCCCAAGGTGGGACTCAATCCCAAGACACTGGGATCATGACCTGAGCCGAAGGCAGCTGCTTAACCAACTGTGCCACCCAGGCGTCCCTGAAGAAAGCACTTTTAATTTGAATTTGAATATTAAATTGAAGTTGAAGTACGACTTTCTACACTTGAACTCAGGTAAATACAGAGAACATAAGATTATTGCAAGCAAAATACAGGATAGTAATAGATCGCAGGATATTCTCAAAATTTTGTCAGCCTGCTCAAATTGGTCGTGAGATGCCAAAAATCAGTAAGTAATAGAGTAAGTTGGCATGACTGATCCGCACAGCAAAACTGTACAAAATGATAATGAAAAAGGCTTGTTCTACTCTTGCCAGGGCTTTGATAATCCATGCAGAACCAGGACAAGCATATTTGCAGGTTTTGAATCTGATTTACCACTGCCTTCCAGATCTAGCTGCCCAAATGAGATTCATGTAACCACAAGACCATCTGTAAATGTGAGCTTACATTCCAGTTATCCCCTGGTGAGACACACTCCATGAACCTCACCGCCTTAAGCAGATGATTAATCTCATTATAATCTTTTGGTTAGTTTAAGAATCTGTCCTCTGCTTTCAAAACTTCTCTCAAGAAATGTGGAAAGTATTTCCATCTGCTTATGTAAAAGCAAATATTTTTACCATCAGACTTATCTTTATTAAAATATATAACTTTTCTAAGAATATGTAGCAAAGATTACTGTTGACTTATTTGGCTTTTCCAATAGCAATGTCTCCTCAATTTACCTTCCTTCAACATTTTAAAATAAAACATGTTATGATAAGGAAGATATCCCAATAAAGCAATGGTCTTTAATAAAACTTTCAGTGATAAGTCTGGTGACTCTCACTCCACAGAAATTCTGAAGTGATTCTAATGCTTCATTAGAATACAGATGTGGAGTCCCTACTCCAGCGGAACAAGGGGAGTGGACACTATCAGGGGGCTGGCTAAGTGCATGATTTCCTAATTCATAGCAATCTTTAAATACTTTTTCTGGCATGACCAAAGGACAATGACTGAAAAACACATTAGAAAGTTCTTTTTGTTTCTTAAATATAATAGTTTGAGTTTCTCATATGCATGATAAAATTCATATGTAGTATACAGACCCCAAAAGCCTGCAAGCATCTTTGAGAAC
Organism: Taxidea taxus jeffersonii; assembly: GCA_003697995.1. Lineage (NCBI taxonomy): Eukaryota > Metazoa > Chordata > Mammalia > Carnivora > Mustelidae > Taxidea > Taxidea taxus. Next base: position 17,429 of record RCUC01148259.1, on the reverse strand, counting down.
AATGAGTTAGAAAAGAAATAAATTCAAGGAAATAGTTTTTAAAATAAACTGGAAAGGTTCCAGTCTTAACTTTTTAAAAAATATGTAAGACTTATTAATACTAAAGTGTGGTTGGAGATGTACAAAAAAATATAGAGAACATGCTACAATTTATGACTAATTTATCGCCATACATACTGTATTAATTGTATACCAAGATGCATTTTAAGTAACTCAAAAAGTTAGCATCAAACTATCATAATGGGCATTAGCATATTTATTAACATGCATTTGCATACTTATTCTGTAAGTCATAAAGACAGCTATAAAAACAGGATCTATGCCGAATCTGGAAAAACAATAAACCATTGGGGAGCAAGGGTGTTGTTTTAATATACATATTATTAGTGGATTTAGCTATAAGGCATGTTCACTTAAAACATCTGTTTCTCAGTTGTACCCTGTGTTCAATGCTATGATTATTAGTGGTCTTGTTACTTCCAAAAATATAAAGTTTATTATTAACTTTGATAAGTATATAATTTCACTTTGCTCTTTCCACATGTGTTACTGACATAAGATGTATTGTTTGTTTCCATTTCAGTTTGGCACTGCTTACTATTGTTTTTGGTGAACAACTGAGTTCACATTCTGAATGTTTCCCATGTGGATTATGAAGTACACAACTGGAGCTAAAGTAGACCTCCAGCAGATTTTTGTCATATTGTAGAGTCCATGAAGTCATCGCTAAATACAAAGTAGCAGCTCTGAAGAAAACATTGAAGATTTTTACCTTACACAAAAGTATGAAATCATTTTTTAAACATTAGTTTGTTATAAAATATGTAGATGAACCATAATGTGGTTGGAGTGCATTCATATGATTCGAGGAGTTGTGATAAGAAAATCTGAGTGATCCTTATCATTACTCATACAATTCTCAACCTGAAATACTCAATAAGCACCAGGAAGAGGATATGGTTCCTTGAGAAATGGGTTACAGTTGTTATCAACTTATTTTAAAGTATTTTCTTATTTTAAAATAATACATAGAAATATTTATTAAATATGTCCTTTACTGATTGCCTATGTACTCAGGAGATAATAATGTGGTTACTAGGGACTAGAACAAACAGTACACATTAAATTCAGAGGGTTCACTGATCCTGGGATGTTAGGAATGTTGCTCTGATAATGTGTTATGTACCCTGAAATAAGGAAATGACTGTGAATTAGCCAAACAAGGAAGAGTGGAGGAGAAACTAAAATAATATGTGGAAGAAAGAGTGATTCTGAGCTTGGCAGTGAGAAGAGCACCACACACCAGTGGAGCTGAAATAGAGCATTCAAGGCTGTGGTGCAGAGTGAGATGAGCCAGTGGTAAAAGGTGATGCTGGGTAGAACGGGGGACATAAGATATGGTGCCTCTCAGATCAGTGAAATATTTAGAATGTAGCTAACTGTTTAACTTGCAGGGAGTTGAAGGCATTGAAGAGAGCACAATGTGATCAAGGGTTGCTTTGTGGAGAATGGATTAAGTTAAGGTAGACATGAATTGGGAGCAACAGATTAAGGGTATATTTCAGAGGTTCATTGAAGACACAATAACGACTAGACTAGAATGGCAGCAGGGAAGTAGATAAAAGTGGATGGATTCAAATATGTGACAGAGAATCTGCAAAACTCATTCACTGAATTTATAAATAAGAATAAAGAGAATAGGGGCACCTGGGTGGCTCAGTGGGTTAAGCCTCTGCCTTCAGCTCAGGTCATGATCTCAGGGTCCTGGGATGGAGCCCGGCATCTGGCTCTCCACTCAGCAGGGAGCCTGCTTCCCCCTCTCTCTCTGCCTACCTCTCTGCCTACTTGTGATCTCTCTCTCTCTGTCAAATAAAAATAAAAATAAAAAATAAAGAGAATAATCATGATTTCTGGGATTCTTTGACTCTCAAAACTCAGATAGATGCTTTATTAGTTCTTTACTGCTGCACAACAAGTCAGTAAAATATAGTAACTTAAAACAACACCCACTTATTAATTTATAGGTTTACAAGTTAGAAGTCAGCCATGGCATGACCGTGATCTCTTCTCAGCATATCACAAAGCTGAAACCAAGTTTACTCTTGTTGATGAATTCACTTTTTTGTGGTTGTAGGACTGAGGTCTTTTTTCTTGCTGCTCTCAGCTACTAAAAGCCCCCACACTCCTTGTCATATGGCCTTCTCTATCTTCAAGCCAGCAATGGTGTGACAAATCCCTCCTGTGCTTCCAAACTTTGACTCTTCTCTTTCAAAGGGCTCTTGTGATTAGGTTAGTCCCGTCTGGATTGTCTCCTTTACTGAAAGTCAACTGTGCCAGGTAACTGTAACTCAATCATGGGAGTGAAACCCATCAAGTTCACAGGGATTGCATGGAGTGTGGGAGACACCTTAGAACTCTAACACAGATGGGTGTTACAAAGGAAGTGATAGATCTGGATTGGGAAAAGGCTAGAGAAAAGAAGCTGGGCTCAGGTTTGGAAAAGATGAGTCAAGGAACCAGTGAATAATCGAGTAGAGATGCGAGTATGCCACTGGATATGCGTCTCTGGAGTTCAGGAGAATGGTCTGGGCTAGAAAAAGAGAAATAAGAGTGGTTGGCATCTAGTAAAAAACTGAAGCTGTGAAAATAAATTATGTCACCTATGGAGAGATCTAGACATTCTAGGACCAAGCTCTTAGAGACTGTGATATTGATGGGATGAGTAGCAACTAAAAATTCTTGTCCAAGAGGAAAACCAGCACAATATGTTGACATGATTCCAAGAGGAGACATAACTGAAGGAAATAGGATTTGTTTTTGTGTTAAATCTTGCTGAGAAATCTAATATGAAAAGCACTCCAATATACTTCTGCGGGTGTGGTGACATGGAGTTAGGGGTTACTGTGAATAAAATCATCTCTTTGAAGTGGTGGGTTCAGAAGCCAGACTGAAGAGTGAGAGTGGGGTGAAGTCCAGAAATGGAATCAATGAATTTTAGATAATTAATTAATTTGTCTATCAAGGAAATATAAGTATTTCATTTTGTTCCTTTCTTTCAAGATATCAAACATTAGCAAATTTAAGCTCAGATAAAACGAAAGGAATTCAGCTGAACAGAAAAACCAGGAGATAGATAATTAGAAGCCATTTGGGAAAGCAAGTTTTGTAGAAATACCTCTATTGTAATAATTTGACCAAGAAAGGAAGGATAGGTGTTGAAGCAGAAAAATTAAGATTTTTTTGGTGGAATAATGAGGATACTCCCATCTATTTTCTAAGTAAAGCTTTTGAGAGTGAATAAGAAAGGGCTGAAGCAAAGGACCGGATGTTTGGGAAGAAAGTTTAAATTTGCCTCTACAGTGAACAGGAGAGGAAGCTGAAAAAGTAGAAAAAGCACCAGATTGCCCGATAGGCATTAGGACCTGAATAAAGTCTGATTAACAGAAGAATCAATCATTTTGTTTGCACATTTTCTCCTGTAACACACAGCTACAATTCCTAGAGCTATCAATGGAAGCTAAAACCAATTATATTTATTAATCTAGGGCTGGTACTTTTGCTAAGGGGACAAGATGGAAAGATAGTAGGGAAAGAAAGTTTCAGAAATTCCCAAGAAAATTCCTGAAAAGATGGATCATGAAATCTATAACAAATAACAGAGAAAACATGATGGGGATAGAAAATATGTAATGTACAGAGAAAAAATGGAATTTATTCACTAAGAGCAAAGAGCTAGTATAAGAATAGCTGATAATTCTAGCTAAAAGAATGGAGCATCTGTGATTTCAGAGAAATATTTGCTTTCTATCATGTAATGACATTTAAGCTTCATTTACACCTCTTTCTATGTCTATATGATGTTAATGCTTACTGCAAGTCCTTTTATACTATAATTTTCCTTTTTTGAATTAGTAATTCTGTTTCATTTCTCAATTGAAGTATACATTCTAGTCAAGTTTAAATTAATTACATACATACACATATATAATATCCAGACATGTATCTTACAACATTTCGGGCACTTTGTTAAGTATGTGCGATTTTTTCATTTCATCTTCGCAACAAAGAGATAAGAGCATTAATTTTACAGATTGAGGAAATAATGAACTAGGAAAGCTAAGTAACTTACCTTAAATTAGTCTGTAGAGCTTGTAGTATTAAAAGAGAACCTCAAATAGATTTGTCCAAATTCTAACTTCAAATTTTTGTCCTTAAATACCAAATTGAAATTGGCTATATAGTTTTGAACTTTTACATAAATGAGTATCTTTCTGGTTTTTATACATGAATTATAGATTGACTGATATATAATCTGGGAATATACTTAACCATTTTTCAATAAGCATGTTGAAGTAATTGGTAATGATTCCTACAAACATGATTTCTTATTTTGAGGTCCTTGAAAAACGGTGACAAAGGAGTATTTGGGAAATAAATTGGAAAATCGACAGGACTTAGTAACAAATTGGTTATATCTAGAGAGAAATAATAATTCAAAGACAAACTCGGGATTTCAAGCCATATCAAAATTGATGTGGGATATAGTTAATCACTCCCAGGTTCATCATCTTGGTTCTGTTCTGTGGTTCTTCGAAGATCCCTGGTCAGATGACCTTCCCAGACCCCAGGATTGCTGCTCCTCTGAATATTCACTTCCCTTTTTTCAACCCCTAAACCTTGCCTCACCCACACTGTCCTTCTGACTGTCAGTGTGTAGCCCCGGTCTTATTTCAGAAAAGGAAGTTAACAGGGCAGTTTCTTTCTGCTTCTTTCTGTATCACTTTTAGATTTACTTACTTTAGTACCTGTTCCTCCCTCTTCCTTTCTGCCTCAAGTCAGGAAAGCAATGCTGTGCAACATTATTCTCTCAAAGGAGCTGTGGAGTTCATCTCCTACGGTAGTTTGGATTAATTGTACTCTATGAATTATTCCTACCTTCTCCCCATCAGTATTCCACAAATCCCCAATTCCTTGCTCTCAGCCTAGAAAAACAAACAAACAAAAAATATTTACAGTGTCTCCCAGCCTCCTCATTTCACTATCACCTCGTCCTTCTGTCACATCTCTGAGGTATCGTGGCATAGGGGAAATGAAAAGGTTTTGGAAGCAGACCAGAACATATTGCTGGTGACCCTTCTCCCAGTACACCTTTATTTTCCACTTTTTCACTTCACTTTCCCTAAGACTCAATTTCCTGATCTTCAAAATGGGAAATATAGCTACCATTCAATAGCATCCTCTGCAAAGCCTAGTAGAAAATCTGTTTTCCTGTAAGAGTAGAAGGTGGTTAGGGGAAACAGATTAGTAATGACATTTGGAGAGCCAACCTCCTATATTTCCATGGCCAAAATTCTTGTTTTCATTTCTAATTCTTTAACTCCTACTCATTCCTTGGTTTGATTCATTACACTATGACTTCAGGCTTCACCACTCAGCAGAAATCATCAGAACCATCTGATATTTAAATCTAAGTCTCTTTAACAGTCTGTTAACTCTCCCTTGGCTTTTGTATCCCCTGCGTTCCATCCTTTGTCCTCTTACAAGTTTATTTGGAGGACCTGTGGCATCTCTTTACCTCTAACAGCTTGAATAGCCATATCTCCAATTCAAATCTCTTCTCTATCAAGCTAGAAATTCATGTTACAAATTGCCTACCAAGTATCAAACAGGAATTTAAAACTATCCAAAGGGGCATTTCCCATAAAACCAAGTTCTTCTGAATTCTTGAATTTTTTTGCTTAATGTTGTCCCAAGTCACCATTCCCTAAGGAGGAAACCTTGAATTCACTGTCAGCCTCCCCACTCATCATGTCCTCCTGCCAACTGCAGTTTGGCACAATGTTCTTACAAAGTCATATTCAAAAATGGGGCGCCTGGCTGGCTCAGTGGGTTAAGCCTCTGCCTTCAGCTCAGGTCATGATCTCAGGGTCCTGGGATCGAGTCCCGCATTGGGCTCTCTGCTAGGCATGGAGCCTGCTTCCTCCTCCTCCTCCTCCTCTCTCTCTCTCTCTCTGCCTGCCTCTCTGCCTACTTGTGATCTTCTCTCTGTCAAATAAATAAATAAAATCTTTATTAAAAAAAGTAAATTAAATTTGTAAATTTATTATGTTTTAGTACCTTGAAACTTTGTCTAAGGCAAGGATCTCTGTTTACTGGTTTTGTAATACCAGCCACTAGGATAATACCTACAATATTATAAATAAATGCCTCCACCAACCAAATCAATTGTGATATATATTACAGTTATCATTAGCCAACAAAAAATTACTGAGCACTCCCAGGATTTCTACCACTATTAGATACTAATACAATTTTATACTGAAATCAATCCTTGATTTAATATTTATTTTTATGAGAAATGCAAATTAAGCTTATTTATATGCTTGTTAACATTTACTATTAACATATTAAATAATATTAACATTTAATAAAATATAGACCTTCCTGAAATTAACAAAATCTATTTTTATTTTTCTTTCATGGATTATAAATAGGATATTTCTCATACATAAATGAAGACACTTGTGCCAAACTGACATTTAAAATCAATTGACACAAAAGAAATCATATTACTACATGAGTAAAAGTGAATTCTTTGCTCACTCATTACCACTTGAATGTTTGGGAAAGTCCATGATTATTGATACATCCAACTTCATTTATAAATAGCTATCTGTTAAGCCATTTCAGAAATTGTTAAACTTGGATACCTTCTTTATTTTTTCTAAAAGAAAGTTTGTGTATAGAATGCCATAAATTAATGCGCTGTAACTTTATCCTTTAAATTTCAATTTCCCTGTTTACAAGAGAAAGCAAACTATCTTTATGAATTCCAAATACTGAATCTAGAATTTTATATATAAAATTTACATTTTATAGTGTTTATAGCATAATGAGCAAAGTAAGATCAAAACTTTGGAAAATTTACCAAATTTAATACCAGCTAGTTTTATACATGTAGAAAAGTCATTTTCCACTCTGGACTTGTGCTTTTTCATTATTAGCTCTGGTATAGAGAATTCTGTTAGAAGCTTCGCACATCTAGAGCAGCTTGTCACAGTTCTGCCCTCCATATAATTTGTTAGCTGAGATTTTTAGTTCTAATCTCATAATGAAAATGTAGATTTCTCCTTCTTCAACACTCACCCAAAACTGAAAGTGAAAATGAACAAAGGAAGCTCCAGGGGATTACTAAGACCTCAATATAAATACCAAGGAAGTGGCTTCCAGAAGATCTGAAGGTCTAAAGTGGTATAAGAAGACATAGTTCAAGGAGGCATGTAGCTACAAATCTCATAAAAATCAGATCAAGTGCACTTGTCCAAGCAAGCATCACAAAGATGTGCATTCCAGCTAAACTTAGCAGTTTAAAACACTAACCATTTTATTATACCTCATGAGTTTGTTGGTCAACAACTTGAGCAGTCTCCATCTGAGTTATTTTTCTTTTCATTTGAACTTGACAGTGGTTATTCAGTGGTAACCAACCGGTAAACGGTCTGGCATGTCTGAAATAGTTTCACTCTCATGTCTCGTGCCTTTGTGATGAGCTGGGACTGTCTACACTTGCGCCTGAGACAGCCTCTCCATTATGGTGACCTCAGAGGAGCTGGACCTCTTGCATCTCACTTCAGAGTTCTATGAACAAGTGTCCCAGCAAACACGGCAGAAGACACATGGCCTTTTTGACCAGACCTCAGGAGTCATACAGCTTCACTTTCTCTGAACTCTGTAAGTCGAAACAGTCACACACCTGCCCAGATTTAAGTGAAACCTCAAAGTCTTGATGAGAGGAGTATCAAAGAATGTGCAGCCATGTTTTAAAACTGTTACAGTACAAAACCAATAAAATTTAATTGGCCACATGGAAAACATGTGAGCAGTCTGCTGCTGTTGAGAGCCTTACCACATCTGGTTTGGTTATGAGGAAAAGCTGAGTCGGAGCTGAGCAGGAAAACACACAGACAGCTTTTACTTAAGCAGAGATAATGGAGGAGGCAGACACAGCAATATGAGTAGGCCTGGAGCCACTAGTCCCAGTTGGCTAGTGAAGAATAAACTGGAAATAGTGCACTAAGAACAGTTACTGTAAGGAAAATCTCTATTTGTCCATAAGATGGTCCTCATCCTTCCTCAAATAGCTAGTCCAGGAAGTATGAACCTCATTTAAAGACATCAAATCAAAAGCCAAAGCAGCATATTAAAAACAAATTTAAAAAAAGGACACAGAGGGGCGCCTGGGTGGCTCAGTGGGTTAAAGCCTCTGCCTTCGGCCCAGGTCATGATCTCAGGGTCCTGGGATTGAGCCCCGCATCGGGCTCTCTGCTCAGCATGGAGCCTGCTTCCCTCCCTCTCTCTGCCTGCCTCTCTGCCTACTTGTGATCTCTTTCTGTCAAATAAATAAAATCTTAAAAAAAAAAAAGGACACAGAAAAAGTCAAAGGGCAAATAATAAATGTTAACTTTTTTTAAAGTTGTTAAAATTGGTATGGCACAGAAGAAAACTGTACCTGAACATAGAGCTTTGAAATTATATTTTTAAAACTTATTGGAGCAGTCACTTCCATAATTCAATAATTAAAGATCAAACTAAGAATGATCAGGGCAATATGGTGAGGTTATTGGAAAGTAAAATATATAATTTGGCTGAACTCTTTAAAGAAGTGAAAGAGAAAAACAAAAGAGAAAAGAAACCCACACTGGAATCTACTCGGAAGAAAGATGTCTTGCTGGCAACATAGGAAGAGACAGGCAGGCCAGCATTTCACTAAGTAAATGACAAGAAATGAATCAAGTTTTTAAGTGGATTATGATGAAATTACTATATATGGAATATAAGTCCAAATAATGCAAAAAGTTCAGTAATTAGAGTCCTAGAATGAAGTTAAAAATAATGGAACAGAAGAAAATTATTCAAATATATAATCCAGGAAAGTGTTCCAGAAACAAAAATAATTTGAATCTAAAGATTGAAAGGGTATACTATATCTCAAAAATGTAGAATTATAACTATCAAGACATATCTTAGAATATTTACTGGATATCACTGGATATTTACTGGATATAAGAAAGAAATGTTTTCTCTGAACAGACAAATGATTATGGTATGTGTCTGTTGTAGAAAATACTGTCAAACTGGTTGGGGTGTCTGGTTTCCTCCATGAAACAGTCAACTTTGAAGAAAATGAAATAATATGTTATAAAACCAACACAAAAAGAAAACAAAACCCAAGAATTTTTTGCCCAGAAAAAAAAAAAAATATGTTTAAGATTAGAGTCAAGGGGCGCCTGGGTGGCTCAGTGGGTTAAGCCGCTGCTTTCGGCTCAGGTCATGATCTCAGGGTCCTGGGATCAAGTCCCACATTGGGCTCTCTTCTCGGCAGGGAGCCTGCTTCCCTCTCTCTCTCTCTCTCTCTCTGCCTACTTGTGATCTCTGTCTGTCAAATTAACAAATAAAATCTTTAACAACAACAAAAAAAAGATTAGAGTCAAAAGGAAAACATATATAAATAGGCAAAAGCTCATGTGTCACAGGTTCCATGTGTCCTTTCAAAGAAGGTACTGAAAAATACACTTCAAAAACTGATAATTGTAAAAGGAGTGATTTAATTCTAGGATTAAGACAGAAACAAATATGGTGATTATGATGACAGAACAGACTGTAAATAATATAAAATCTTGGTAGAATTGAAACAGCTGATGGAAGTGAAGAAGGAAAGAAGCAAGAAAGTAATAAGCATACCAATTCCATAATTTTTTATACCAAAAAGAGGATCAAAAGAGATCATTTAAAATTATTAAGAAAACGGGGCACCTGGGTGGCTCAGTGGGCTAAAGCCTCTGCCTTCAGCTCAGGTCATGATCTCAGAGGCCTGGGATTGAGCCCCGCATCGGGCTCTCTGCTCAGCAGGGAGTCTGCTTTCCCCTCTCTCTCTGCCTGTCTCTCTGCCAACTTGTGATCTCTGTCAAATAAATAAATAAAATCTTAAAATAAATAAAAATAAAATTATTAAGAAAGCAATAGAATTAGGTTTGAAATAGTAAATAAGTATGAAATATATGAGTTAATGAAAATATTCTGAGAAAGGGAAAGAAGGGAAAGGAAGAAACTGAAAATATACCAACTTCATCATTGTTCAGCAAAGCTTCAGTAGGAAACCAATAGATTCATGACTAAAAAGTAAAAATGATAACAAAACCATTAGACAAAGATATAAACTTCAAAATTATTTTTGAAAATTCCTTTACAACTTACATACAAGCTGGGAAAATAGAAAGCATGATATAAACTAAATATAGTTTATATTTATATTATATTATTTTTATATTATATTTTACGAACTAAAACGAAGCCTCTTAGTCATATAAAAATATACAGACATTAACAACCAGTAGTAAAAGAAAAAATAAAATCTCAACTACGGTTTACATACAAGTAAGCAGCAAAGTAATTTTACTTAGATGTTTCTTATACCACTATGGAGCTGAAGAAGCAAGTTACTTGGAAAGGTTGAAAACTAAGGAACTGGAAAGACATACTTGACAAAAGTGGACAGAAATCAGAGGTTGTGATTTTAACAGATGAGATTGAATTCAGGGGGAAAACCATTAAACAAGATGGAAGTTAGACTCCAGTTTCAAACCCCGTGAAAATCTAACAGTATGAATGTATCTATACCAAATAGCACTGTGTTCATATATATGAAAAATAAAGGGTGGAAACACAAGGAGAAATTGAACTATATTAATACTAGAAAACTTTAATTCACTTCTGACAGTGATGCTACAAGTGAACATAAAATTAGTTAGAAAATAGAAGATATAAATAGCATGATGATTTTTAAGGTGGATCTAATTGACATATATCATACTTTTTATCTTGGAAACAGAAATGACAATTTTTTTAAGGGCACATGGAATTTGCACAAGATAATTATTTATAATTGGTAAAAAATAAATATATATGTGTATATATGCGTGTGTTTTACATATATGTGATATTTATATAAACAGATGCATCATAAACGTATGTGTGTGTATATATATATATCAGCTTTCACAGTTGCAGTGTAAAAAGACTAGAATTTTAAGATGAAACAACCATCTAAAAAATAAAACCTACTACCTACTAAGTTTATTATCATCACTCTCCACCCATTTACAAAAGTCTTCTCTTGATTAACTCCAGTGTCCAAGAGAAAAATAGAAAACGAAATAATAGTATATGTTTTAGTTAAAACAAGGCTACAAAGAAAATCCATATCCTTTTAAATAAATACATTAAACATTTAAATAAAGAGCTAGAGCATGAACAATCAAACAATATTATAAAAAGAAGAATTTAGGTGGCATCTGGGTGGCTCAGTCAGTTAAGCTTCTGACTCTTGATTTTGGCTCAGGTCATGATTTCAAGGTCATGGGATCTAGCTGGCATCAGGGGCTCTGCCCTCAGCAAGAAGTCTGCTTGAGATTCTTTCCCTCCCCTTCTCCCTCTCCCTCTTCTCTGCCCAGGAAACTAAGAAAAGGAACTCTATAGTTACACATACTTATTGATGCGGTAGCTAGATGTGTGCTTTCACGGAGTCACTTGGCAGGGCATAAGAATATTTCTGTAGATTTCTAAATAAATCCTATCTCTTAAAATTTGTTGACAATAACATGCATATTCAAATGCAGAAGAAGGACATTTTAACAACTTTCAGAAATTTTATTTTGTATTTATATGATAGCCACTATGCTAGACAGCCTGACCTCGGGATTGCTTCCACATATTCTTAATTTTCAAAATATGTTCTAAATACCAGAAGTGTTTGGCTTTCAATAAAAATATTCCCTAGGCATTCTCTAATAAAATTAAAAGTTAATATTTTCAAATATCTACATGCCAGCATTTGTACCCCAGTATGTTGCCAACAATCCAGACACACAGCGTTTCTCTTAAATTTCCTAGATATCAAAGAATGTGTTGCTTTGAGATTAGACAGAGAGTGGCAAAGTACAAACTACCCTCACATGGGAGGTTGCCCATGAAGGAGTTGAAAAAGAGTGTTGTTATTCCGTTGGGATTTTGCTTCATGTCTTTGTAGTCTCAGACCTCCAGGTATAAAGCAAATGATTCCATCTACTTGTTATCAAGGTTCTCAGCCTTTATAGTTCTAACTTTTCAGATATGGAAAAATAGCTCACTTAGTGATTTGACTCAAAATTAATACAAATCCAACTCCACCACTTCGTAAATGGGAGCTTGAAATTTTCAAGGAGTCAAAGGACTGCCCCACAGGTATAAGCAAGTAACTGGCCAAGCAGAAACCAGAATTTAAGTCCTCACATCCCCAAATCCAGGTGGTTGGAACAAATAACCATAAACATTTGTATCCTGCCTCTCCTTCCACCATCTTGGGAAAGCAAGTGTTTGTATCCCTAGAATATTCAATTTGTGTGTGGGGGAGGATTTATATACGTATACTGTGTATGCATTTTTTACTGGAGAAAGCTCCAATTAAAAATTGAAATGATTATAAACCTCGTGGAAGGAAAAATTCAGCTTATATAAATGCAAATACTGTATGACAGCAAGATCTGCCAAAGGCCTCTGTGTGATGATTAATCTTGACTTCAGAATAAGCCCTCTCCCCTTTGCACTTTAAAGCAACCTGTTCAGTGGTTTTATATAAGTTGGAGTTACATTTCCATGCTCCAGTTTCTACCATGTCTTTGAGATAACAGAAGGACAAGGACCATATATATATATATATATATATATATATATATATAAAATAAGCAGTTCAACAGCTGAGAAAGATCGCATATGGCAGTGGAAACGAAAGTGTTGCTTTCATTTTGGGAAGAGAAGTGAGAAGTATTCCTGAGTCAAAGCTCAGTGCCACCTGAATGAGATGATTTATTTTTGTGCAGCCGAATGAACTTTGCGTGGGTACAGATTTATGGCAAATACACAAACACCTACACAGATATCATTAGGGGTTTGAAGAAACACCATTTTCCCATGACAGAAATGATTATAGGTGCAATAATAATAGCATTTCATTTAATGAAAGTGGGTTTCTTTAAGTTCCTGAAAGCATAAAGCATTTGTTAAAATGAATTCCTTTATTTTCAACAAACTTTTCAGCAAAAGATGGGATGGATAAATGACAAGTAAGGTTGAACTGACGGGCTTAAGCTATAAAGATAATAGAGCTCTTCAGTAAGCTAATTTTAATTCAAGCAATCAAATAAAATCATGCCAATAGTCCTCATTCAATATCTTTTCAGAAGTTTTCTATCAGACTACCTATTTTTTTTTTTCAAGTTTATAAAGTAAGATTTGAAATACACTCTCTGGGACTTCTCCAGCACACCTCAACTGACTTTCAAATTTTAAATTCTTGCTTAGAGACATTCTTTCCCTTCCAGCTCTCAAGAGAAAGGGAGATACTATCATCAACATTTGTGTATTTGAAATCATCTCTTGTTCGGTCTTGCTTCATTTTCAGGCTCTAAAATTGTGCACGTGAACCTTTACTATCTCATGAATTGCCACAAACCTGATCAGCAGAATTAGTAGGTTACTTTCATGGCTACTCTGGAGGAGAGATGTCTGTCTGCTGCAACCCAGAGAATGAGCACGCAACTCCCACTAGGAAAATGACCGCACTAGCGTCATGCACCAGAATCCAGCAAAGGTGTCTATGATTGAGCGTCTGACAATAATACTATCCTCACCTTTGGCATCACAGCACACTGAAGTGTCAGGATTCATCACAACCTGGCCACAAGAATAATCCACAGACCACCTTGCCTTACAATCCTGTGGGTGTGAATGAAGTGACCTTAACATTGATAGTCAATACTCAACACTCAACAGTTAGTAATGCATTTGTTCCTGCTCTTGCCTATAAGAACCTCAGTCATCTCCACTACATAGTCACCCCACTATGAAGTCACTGAGTATTTCCAAGAAACACTAAGGGGGTCTCACATGTGTTCCCAGGCTTTATGCCATAGGTATGGCATGGCATCTGCCATATCTGTTTTGCCTGCCTCCTTGATGTCAACTGCCCATAAGGCCATGGAAAAACTTCATCATTGCTGTTGCTGACAGCACCCCGCAGAACAGTGCCAGAGCCATTGCCAGAAGTGCTTCCAAATGCACAGGCTTCAATGTCCACAACGGTATGCATTCCATCCACTTTATTCTCCATCCTGGATTCAACAACAATCACCCTTCCAGCACCTGCCAGAAAGCAGATGATATCCAATGAATAAAAGAGAAAGATTCTCAAAATTAGGTGCTTTTCTTAAGTCACCTACATTTTTGAGGAACTACAAAATTCTCAAGTGAACTTGACTTGGTCTTTCATGTGACCCACTGAGAATTTATTTTCTGTTACAGTAATAAAGGCTAATTCATTAACCCTTGGTAAATGCATTGATGCACAAAATCATTTCTAGGAGAGCACCAGCACAATCATTTGGATGAGTAGGGTTTGCTTATTGCATCCTCTCATGGTCTGTTACACAAACATACAGCTGTTCTTAAATGTCTCTAAGCAATCTTGGAAACTTTTCCCTCTTTTTATACATATTTGGATCACTGGCCCCTTTCATCAATCATCTTCTTGATAAACTAACCTGTAGCCTCCTGCAAAATTATTTATCTTAGACTTTACATTCTCACAGAAGTCTTTGTAACCTTTTATGCCTTGCCAATGTGCTCTCACAGCACGCTCTGTTTAGAAATTTCTTAGCACCCAACACATAGTTTACCTCTGTTTTCATAATATAAATCCTCCTCTGGACTCTAGACACAGTCTATGTTCTTTGAGGGAAGCAAATGCTTCTTAGTTCTTCACTGCATTCCCAGTGCCTTGAATGGAGCCCAGTAAGTACTTAGTATTCCATGAGTGTTGAGAGAATGGCCTACTGTGCATTATGGAGAGAACATCTTAAACATATTAAATGTCTACAAGACTCTTAATGTTGAAAATTAATTTAATTGGTCAAAAGGAACCATATTGATTGAACCCCACTTAGCTAGAGAGTAGCTTGTTATTACCTTTGGTCAATGTAAAGTAAATTATACTCTTGAACTACTTTGATAAGACTTAGTTAAACAGCTATTATAACTCATTTTATATCCCTGCTATTTTCTCTTAGGTCTGGTGTAATTCAACTAAATAGATTTCATGCTATTCAGTCACTATTGCTCCCTTATTATTCATTCTTAAGAAATATAGTTATTGATTACATATGATGTGCCAGACATTCAAGGTACTGGTTAATACAACAATAAACATGACGGTGAAGTTCTTTGTTTACCTAGTACTTACATTCATGTGGGTGGAAATAGATAAAAAATAAATACATCAGGTGCGCCTGGGTGGCTCAGTGGTTAAGCCTCTGCCTTCGGCTCAGGTCATGGTCTCAGGGTCCTGGGATTGAGCCCAGCATCGGGCACTCTGCTCAGTGGGGAGTCTGCTTCTCCGTCTCTCTCTCTGCCTGCCTCTCTGCCTACTTGTAATCTCCATCTGTCAAGTAAATAAATAAAATCTTAAAAAAAATAATAAATAAATAAATACAGCAGCAGGAATATAACACATAGTGATAAGTCCTCAAGTGGGAAGTGCTCTGATAGGGTAACATTAAGGGACTTCACTTTAGGCAATCAGAGAGGTTTCAGTGAAGAGGTGACATTTACTGTGAGGCTTGCCAGCTAGGGAAGCAACAAATGCAGGTACTCTAAGGTTGCCCCAGCTTGGCACACTCCCAGAAGGAGAGTGTCTTCCTTCCCCTCATTCTCACATGTTTAAGGTGTAGGTGTGCTTTTCCCTTGCATTTAAATGTCAGTATGTGACATGAAAATAATACAGAAATGGCCTCCTATAGAACAGAACTTGAAATGTTATGAGTTAAATCTTAAAAAGAGTTTTGAGGAAAAAGCTTTACGAAAAGCTGAGGGTTTGGACAAGTGGCCTCAATTCTTACCCCATCCTCCTTTAATATAGTGGAGACAAGCTGACAGAGGTGTAAGTGTTCCCAGAAGGTTGGCATCACCCCCAGATACCTGGCTGGCCTCTCTAACCCAGGCTGCCTCTGGCCAAAGTTTATCCCTTCTGGTCCCCATCTGATCTGAGGTTATGTCTTGTCTCATTACCAACAGATTAAAAACATTCATCTTTCTAAAGTTTTCATATTTTCTCTATTTGAAATTACCAGTGAATGCTTTCCTCTAAATCAGTATAATCTGTCTGAGAGACAGCTTTATTTAGGACTCATGAATAGGACTATGCTAAAGTCACAACAGCTCATTTATACCCCCCTTTCTAATGCCCAGGGGGGGACATGCCCCAGTTAGACATTTCTTACAAGGGAGTTAAAGAACTATTTTCTCCACTCTTCTTAGTGAAGGAGTCAAAGTAGCCTAAACACATCCTGAATAGTCAAGATGCTTTCTTATAAGATCTTATAAGATCTACTTTTAACCAATTGATCTCTTCCTGCACCTTTGTCCTATTAACTTCTTCTGTCAAACTAATCAGAGTAAATATAAGGGTGAGGAGGAACTACACTTGGAAAAGAATATTATGAACCATCCATCCTCATTATATTATTATTGTGGTGGTGGTGGTGGTTGTTTTCATTTCCCAAACAAATCAAAATTTGAATAGAATGTGAGTGGAGAAAATAAAAACAAATAAAACAGTGGCAGAGAAACAGAGGCTTCCGATTCTGTAAGAACATGAGATCACGCGAGGCTGAAAGGCACCTGTGACATAGTCGGCCCAAACCCAGGGAGAACTGGGAGTGGGAGTACGGAACTGGAAAAGCACACAGAGTTATAGGGTTCCCTCCTCTTCTTCTCCTTCTGCTCCCCTTCCCTTTCTCTTCCTTTCATCTTCTTTCTGCTGCTTTCCTTCACCTCCTAAATAATTTAGTCCTCCAAGCATTAGGTGAGGCAGGGCAAGATAGACATTGGAAAGAGGAGGAACAACTCAGATAAGGCAACAGAGTTTGAAGAGTGTGGAAGCTCAAATAGAGAGGCAGGCTAGGGCAGGAGCCCACAGGGCTAACGAGGCTATCAGAGTAAGAGAGTGGCCCAATATGCAGCATCTGGGCCCAAACAGGGTAAGGAGAGCCTCTGTGGGGGGTGGGTATTGTCTCAGATTGGTTACCTACAGAAATATATCAAGAATGTTTGGAGCCAAGTGTCTCACTGTTGGAGATGGGAGTTGAAATTATGGAAAGGAAGAAAACTAGAATAAGTCTGTGACCTTGGATTGAAATTGGAGGCACTGGTATGAACATTCAATAGGTGATAGGTGGATAGATAGATAGATAAAGTATAAATATAGTTGCAGGTGTGTGTGCAGAAACACATTTATCCACATGTATATGTGTACACATGTATATGTGTATTATTTTTAGTCA
>RCUC01148258.1:0-16942 GCA_003697995.1 Taxidea taxus jeffersonii | reverse complement strand
TCTGTGTCAGACAGTCTTAGTTCCTCCAGGCAAGACTGGGATATTTTACTCTTACTGGAATAATTTCAAACAGCAACGTTACTGGGAGTCTGATTTTAGAGGACAAGTTTTCTCTGTGAGCAAGAATGCAGTAGTCACTCTAAGAAGGGGACCCAATGGTGCTTTGCAGTCGGCAGTATGTCCTTGAGAGAAATCATGCTTACTGTGAACTTTGCTTTCTCTCTCTGTGTCTGTTTTCCCAGCCTGGTGAATGGCATGGCTGGTTTTTCCTTCCTTAGTATTGAGGGGGTGCTAAGGATTGGTGCAAGGTTGTTTGTGCTCCCAGACCCTGGGAGGCAAGAAAGGCAACACTTTAATTATGGAGGGACCAATGCAGGTTCCCTGGAGGTTCAGTCCCTCTGCCTTTTAGTGGTTTTCAAGGCCCTGGTTCAGCAGGCCTAAGTTAGCTCAGCTGAAGGACAGCTGGACCCTAGAGCTGCCTCCTTTGTAACAAGGCCATGCAGGGAACTCTGCTGTTACTGGACTCCAGAATGTTCCTTAGGGAGATACACATCACCACTAAGCTCCCACTGCAGTGACCAGGCCAGCAAGGCCCAGCCTAGACACATGCTTGGTCAGGAGCTGAGGTGGGTGGTGGGAGGAGGTCCTGCCTCCGCTCCTAGGGGTCCTGGGAGCCATATTCATACTTGTGAGTGGCCCCAGTGAGACGGATACCCTTGTCCTCTAGTGTGACCTTCCTGCCTACAAAGGTACACACCCATTTTGTCTCTAATTGTTAGAAGTGGTCATTGCAAGCTGAGCCATCGTAGGGGTGGGAGACATTTCTCCTTAGGAGGTGAGGTAGGTCTCAGGGAGGGCTGAAGACTAGGTGCCAGCGTCTCAGGTATCTGCAAACCCAGCGGTGCGTGAAGTGGCCTCATGGTGCAGGAATCCAGTGGCCTGGGGGTCTGCTCTGAGGTTTGGGAGGGGAGTGGAAGGGTAGCAGGAACTCCGCCAGTCCCTGAAGCCCAAAAGCAAGGGTGCCCTTTGGAAAAAGAGTAAATTGAGTACAGAAGGGAAAACCCAGTAGCGAGGCTGCTCATTGCCGGGGATAGCATGCCCTCTAAAAATATATTTGGTGAAACAAGATATTGTTGATAGACTCCAGAAATTGACAATTTTCAAGTTACGTCTAAGGCGACTCCTGCTTTCCACAGGTTCCAAGAAATACTGTTCACCCATTTCTGCACCTTTCTTTTCTTCTCTCCCAAGGGAGAGAAGATCATGACCCTTTATCTTTCCCTGATGTGTGAACTGTCTACAACTCGGACAATCACAGTAATGGTGATGACGGAGAACACAAAACGAAGGCACTCATGTGCCCATAGACTGCCTCGCTAACTGTAGGTCAAAACTCAGTAAATAGTCATTAAATCGTCATCTGTGGCAAGTCATTCCACAAGTATTTACTGAGTGCTAGTGAATAACGTGATTCTACGAGATGCCTGATGAAGCTGTAAGCGGACATCATCCCCGCCCTTGTGTGTTTTTGTTTCCTGTCTCGTTGCTGTTCTTGCACAGTAAGGAGAGGCATCACACTTCACCTGCCGGGGTGGGGGGGCGTGTAGACAGCCCCAGCGCTCGCGTTGCTTTCAGAAGCCCCTAGTTTTTGCTTTGTTAGGAACACAGTGTTCCTATGATCTCGGATGAGTCACTTGAATGTCTCAGTATCATCTGAACAAATAAGATGGTCAGACTCGATTTTTATACCTTATTTATTTTTAAAGCTTTTGTTTATTATTTGACAGAAAGAGAGAGAGAGAGAGCGCGTGCGAGCCTGCGCAGAGGCAGAGGGAGAGGGAGAAGCCGGCTTCCAGCTGAGCAGAGAGCCCAGCAGTCTTCATGCATGATCCGAGCAGAAGGCAGACACTCATCCGACTGAAGGCAGAGAGCCCAGCAGTCTTCGGATCATGATCCGAGCAGAAGGCAGACACTCATCCGACTGAGCCACTCAGATGCCCCTAGATTTTCATATGTTAAAGAGCTCTGCCAACTGTAGAGTGCGGTTTGGGCTGAGAATCAGTGAAATTCACTGGATATGCAAGGATGGCTTTCCTGTTCCACTTAAGGTCTGTATTCCAGGATTGGTCTACAAAGTCTTCTTCACCTTCTTTAAGGGTGGTCAAATCTTCAGAAACCCAGCTTTTGAAACCTAACCTCATCTGAATCTGTTTTTTGTTATTGTTGTTCATTTTAAAGATTTTCTTTTCTTTTTTCTTTTTTTTTTTAAGATTTTTAATTTATTTATTAGTCAGAGAGAGAGAGAGAGAGAGAGAGCAAGCACAGGCAGACAGAGGCAGGCAGAGGCAGAGGGAGAAGCAGGCTCCCTGCCGAGCAAGGAGCCCGATGTGGGACTCGATCTCAGGACGCTGGGATCATGACCTGAGCCGAAGGCAGCTGCTTAACCAATTGAGCCACCCAGGCGTCCCAAGATTTTATTTTCTTAAGTAAACTCTACATCCAACATGGGGCGGACTACAGCCCTGAGATTAAGAGTCACACGCTGTACCGACAGGGTCAGCCAGGCGCCCCTGGAAATGTTAATTGTAAGAAAGCTGAGTCATTGCTTTTTCTAGAACAGGAAACCATCAACACCAGCCAGAAAAGATTGCCATAGTTTCTTGCTGAGGAAGGCATCAGGCCTTCAAAAGTGGGCTGATTCTAGACAGCCGCTGTCATCATATGAGAAGCTCTTGCGAGCTGACCTGCCATGTAAGGAGTGAGTAATGTCTTGTCTTTCTTCCCCTCCACCCATGGACTCACCCATCTTCATCCTCTACCCAGTTTCCCACAGCTTCATGTAATGCGTTAGCCAGACAGATCAAGGTTGAAAGGTTTTTTTTTTTTCCGTGACTGTTAAATTTTAGTTGAAAGTTAATTGATTTTTCTAGGAATGAGCCTCTAAACGTGGCCACAGCTCAGTGATACTGACCCACCCACTGTCTCTTTGCTGAACCGAGGTAAACACAAAGCAGATAAAGCAAACTGAGTATCATCAGAGGAATAAGGCCAACGCAAATTTGCAAGCAGAATGCATTTGTTAGTCATGATAACTTGGAAAATTATCGCCAAGCTTTCTTAGCCTTTTCAAATTATGTAAGATTGAATTTCTCGAAGAGTTGCGGGAGAAGGCTTTCCAGACCCAGATCAGTGAGTCGCCACTGTGATTCAGAGGATCCAGAAACTCTGAGCAGCTTGGTAACCCCACAGCCGAGAAGAACAGTCCTCAAACTTTTATGTGTGTGTACTACTAGGTTAGCTTGTTGAAACACATATTCTAATTATTTGGTCCGGGGTGAAAATTGAGATTCTGCATTTCTAACAAGTTGTCAGGTGATGACAACGTGGCTGGTCTTGGGACCATATTTTGAGTAGCATGGTTCTGATAGACTTCCCCCACATGGGGAAGGCAAATGAGCACAATCCTTACCTGTGCGTCTGACCAGGAATGTCTATGGCCAGGCGTAGGATTTTATGAAGCTAAGTGCTGCCTTTGACCTCTACCGTGAGTGCACCACAGTTTAAGTGGTGGGGTAAACACATGTATTTTTTCTTAAAAACAAAGCTAAAAAGCCATGGGCGCATGGGCAGCAAGAAGGATGTTAGACTCGAGTGTTTCCAGAAAAAGTGGAGATCAATGATATGGCAAGGCATTAATTTTGTTGCTATGTCTCCTGTATGGATAATCTATTATTAATTTAGCCTAAGATGTCAATGATTTCTTTTTAATGTAAATGAAACATAGCTATGCTGACCACATTGAAATGAATTTCTTCAACTTGACTTAATGATAGGAAAATTGAGGATGATAATGAGAAAAGACGGTGCTTCTTTTCAGGATGGGATCATTCATTCATTCAACAATGACAATGTATTGAGACCCTTGTGATGGGCCAGGTGCTGTGCTGGGAGCTCAGTCCCTCCATGAAAGTTTCACATTCGTTGGAAGCATATTGACCCCAAACATCTCATATTAAAATGAATTAAAACTGTGATCCTGGAAGGAGAAATTGAGCATGCTCTGGGAACACTGAAACTGGGGCACGTGACTTGATGAGTCTATGGAAGGCTTCCCTAAGAAGGTGATGTTTGAGTTGAGAGCTGAAGGTTGGTTTGGAATGATCTAGGTCCAGGTGATGGTGTTGGAAGGCACCAGAGGAGGGGAGAAGGTTGGTGTGAGGTTATCCATGTGTCATTACACGGTCTTCCCCCATCTGGGGCTTGATACAGGGAGGCATGGTGTAATTACTGCTGATGTGAAGACCCCCAGGACTTTCATATATATGCCTGGCCTGGGGTGGCCTCAGGTGGAACTCCTTGAAACTTTCTCCTTCTGAATCCCCCTTACACCCAGCCTGCGGACCCCGAGGGACATGGCTCACATTTAATGCAGATATGACTGTCTCCAGAACCAGTCTTTGGGGGTGCTTTGTCGTAGGGAAAAGTGGGGAGGGAAATCGCTGTGAGTCTGTGTATCCTTGGGTCATGGAGAAGCTAGGTCTTCTGCTCCTCTTTCCTCTCTCTTCTTCTTCATTTTTTTAAAAAGATTTTATTTATTTATTTGACAGATAGAAATCACAAGTATGCCGAGAGGCCGGCACAGAGAGAAGGGGAGGCACAGAGAGAAGGGGAGGCAGGCTCTCTGCTGAGCAGAGAGGCCGATGCGGGGCTTGATCCTAGGACCCTGGGATCATGACCTGAGCCGAAGGCAGAGGCTTTAACCCACTGAGCCACCCAGATGCCCCTCCTCTTCTTAATGACATTTTCCTGCCCCAAGTTCAAAAACGGTAGTTGCTGCGGAAATCTGCCTGTAGTGAGATATCTGGCCACCAGGGGGCAGCACGAGACCATAGCTTTTCCTGAAGATTATGCAAGTTCCAATCAGCAAAGCACGATCTCGGGTTTCCAATAAGGTCTCCTCATTAGGATCATCTGATGAAGTTTCATAAAATCCCAGGGGCCTGGGCTCCATCTCAAGTCAATTGCATCTTATATCCTGGGGGAGGGGGCACAGACTTTCAGTTTCTTCAGTGATTCTGATCTGCAAAGAGAGTTGAAAACCACTAATGGAGAACACCGAATCCTGAAAATTGGAAAGGCTTTTAGGAATCACCTAGTCTAGCCTGATTGCCCCATTCCACAGCTGCAGGAACTGAGGCCAGAAACAATAGGCTTAGGAATCACTGGAAAACAGAACCCAGGATCCTGACATTCAGGCAGTTCTGATTCCTCCACGGCCCATAATCATCCTTGCTTTGGCTAGGCACCGGGATCAGGGAGCATCAAGGACCACTCTTTCCCTGTTCTCTGATCTCAGGGCTGTGTGGTCCCTGGTTCAAGGAGCTCCCTCCCCCGCAAAGGAGCTCCTTTTGATGGAAGCCTTCAGAATCCATCTATAGAAACCAACAGGAGAGCAACCCCAACTCTCTGTGGGCTGAGGTTCAAGGCCTATGTGCTCTTGGAAACCAGGGGAGTGAAAGCAGCTACAGTCCAGGAGAGCTTCCTGGAGATGAGGCAGGAGTAGAGGATTGGCTGGGTTTTAATGACCCATGGATGGTAGGGGCCCAGGACAAATGATGGCCACTGCTGGGGTCCCTGAGCCGGTATGAGTGAGGCAAAGGTGAGGCCCTGTAGAAAGTGGGAGTTACCACTACAGAGAGACATGGAGGCAGACCTATAGAGAGAGGGACATCCAGAAGGAGGAACTGGGAAAACAAGGCCTTTCATGAAATGTTCTAGATCTCAGTCTGGGTACAGTGAGGAAACACGGACAGTGTTTGAGCCTGAGAGGGTCACAGGTGAGTGAGCCTCAGAAAGATGCCACTAGGGGGGCACCTGGGTGGCTCAGTGGATTAAAGCCTCTGCCTTCGGCTTGGGTCCTGATCTCAGGGTCCTGGGATCAAGCCCCGCATCGGGCTCTCTGCACAGCAGGGAGCCTGCTTCCCTTCCTCTCTCTCCGCCTGCCTCTCTGCCCACTTGTGATCTCTGTCTGTCAAATAAATAAATAAATAAATAAATAAATAAATAAATCTTTAAAAAAAGAAAAAAAAAAGGAAAGATGCCACTGGGGGTGGAGGGGTAGAGGCCCAAAGACAGAGGTAGCACCTGTAGGGCCCTGCCCAGGGACTCCTTTGGGATCATCCTTTTCCAGGCCCTCAGAACGTAGACAAGATGTGACTTTTCCTAGCAGTACTAGCCGAAGAGAATGTAAATAGAAAAATGCCCTCAGTGGCATTTTTAGCCCAAGTGGCAGCTTGTGGCCGAGGACGGGGATGGCCGAAAAGACACAGACTAAACAGAGTCCCTTGGAGGGTAGCAGGGGCTGCATTCCAGAGTCTTCTCAGACAGTTTATGGGAGTGTCAGAACTGCTGTTACCCCCAGAGGAGCAGGACAGTGGTGTTCGGAGTGAGGGAGCCCCTCGCTCCCCTCCTCTCTTCTAGTCAGGGTATTCTTGGGGATCCTTAGAAACTCCACCTTGAGAAAGCCCTGGAAGCCCAGCACCAACCTTCCACCCTCATGTTTCTTTAGGCTTTATGATACGGGGGGCCCCTCTTCACCACAGTGTTGTCCAGCCCACTTCCACCCAGCCTGGCCCACCTCTCTGGGGGATTCCGGGCATTGCAGGTCCCTTCTGGTAAGATTTCTCCCCCAAGTAAGCCCTAGTCTGTATTGATACCATATGGTGCTGGTAGGATGCGCCTTTGTCCTTCTTCCATGACATCTGGTCCCCACACAGGTGCACGCTCCATCTTTCCCAATGCTAGTGTCTTTGCAAGAGAACTTGAACCAGGCATCCCCAGGGATGGGTGGGTAATATTTTGCTTTTAATCATCCATGTTTTTATATGGGGGGGCAGGGAGGAGCCAAATAATACTGTCTTCTATTTGCAAAGCAAGACCAACCTTTCAAAACATCATCTCTTTCAACGTTCACAGGAGCCTTCCAGAGTAAAGATTTGCCTAAGAGAACTGCTGCCTAGGATGACCCCATCTACTCGGTCCAGTCAATCCCATAGGGAAAGGGTGTTCTTTTCTGTAAAGAAGTGCCCAGAGGGTAAGCTCTTTCCTCACATCGGAACCTGAGCTGCAGTATGAGACAGGAATACCTAAACCACTAAGTATGAGGGAGTTATTCCAATAATTATGCAGGTTTGAGGCTTTACTGACACCAACATTCTTGGTGTGCACTGGAATGCTATAAGCAATCAGCTGGTGTATTTGTAGACTCTGGATCGTTTCCCTTTGGGGTCTACCTTCCCGTGTCTATTTTCCTGTTCATCAGGAAGATTTGGCAGCTCTTGAAAAAGTCACCTTCTCAAGGTGACATCATGGCTTTCTCCTTCCTTAAGATTTGACCCCCTGGTCTTCCAAATCACACCTGTCTTCCACTTGGCTTGGGGTCCACGCATGGCTGTCTTCATAGAATTAGATGCAGGCATTCGCCTACACTAGCTGCTGGTCAGGAGATTTGGTCATAACTCTCAGGGGTTGAGGACTCCCCTTCATTTTCCCTTTCTTTTACAACAGCTAGAAATCTGCTTTTATTTTCCTATTATAAGATTTATTAAATTAGGATCCGTGGAATCAAATACACACATGGCCTCCAAAGGGGTCAACCCAGTGAAATTTACACAAAATTTTATTTACTTATTTTAAAGATTTTATTTATTAGTTAGAGTGACAGAGAAAGGGAGCACAGGCAGGCAGAGTGACAGGCAGAGGCAGAGGGGCAAGCAGGCTCCCCGCGCAGCCAGGAGCCCAATGTGGGACTTGATCCCAGGACACTGGGATCATGACTTGAGCCAAAGGTAGCCGCTTAACCCACTGAGCCACCCAGACGTCCTTACACAAAATTCTATATGTGCATATTTCACTAAGGGAAAATGACTAAGAACTTATGGCTGAGACTTTGCAACTGTTGAACAATCCTTGGGAAAGGTTGGTTTTTCTCCGCAGTAATGGCGACAAGGTGACGATGTCTGGCATCTCCAGTTTTATTTAACATTGTGCAAAAAGGCATAGAGATTGGCAAACTTTATTTGCAGATGACATGATCATGTACATAGAAAATCCTATGGAATCTTGAAAAGAGATCTACTAGACTACTAAGTGCATTTAGCTAAGTCACAAAATACAGGGTCAATATACAAAGATCAGTTCTATTTCTATACACTAGTGATGAACAACTGGAGAAGGAAATGTAAAAATATTCTTTATAATAGCATCTACAACATATAATTCAGGGAAATTTTTAATTATATGCAAAACATGTACAGGGAAAACTCTAAACACGCGGAGAGGAAATAAATGGAGATATACACCAGGGTTTAGGAATGGGAGGCTCAATACTGTTAGATGGCATTCCTCCCCAAGTCAAGTTACGTATTTGATGTGATCCCAATCAAAATCCTAGCAGGGTTATTTTTGGCCTTTTTCTTTTTTTCATAAGTTGGCAAGCTCAAACTTATATATAAATTCAAAGGTCAAAGAATAGCCAAAATATTGTGGAAAAGAACAAAGCTGAGGGATGTAATCTGCCCAATTTTAGGACTTAATGCAAATATACAGTAATCTAAGAGATTACTGTACATTTAAGTATAGAAATAGAAATCAGTGAAATGGTCTAGAAATGTGTATCTAATATACATGTATTACACATATAATACACTGTGCGCACACACATACACATACACACTTAACTGACTTTCAGTTAAAGTACCAAAGTAATTCAATGCAGGAAATGGTATATTCAGAAGATACTGCTGGCAAATGGTATAATTGCTTGGAAAAATAAGTGAATCTCAACTCTTTTTTTTATTTTTAAGATTTATTTTAGAGACAGACAGAGCATGAGAGGGAGGAGCAGAGGGAGAGAGAAAGAATCTGAAGCAGACTCCATGCTGAGCACAGAGCCCGACTAAGGACTCAATCCCACAACCCCGAGATCGTGACCTGAGCCGAAACCAAGGAGTCAGACGCTTAACTGACTGTGCCCCCACATGTTCTGTGAATCTCAACTCTTAACTCACACCACACAGAGGTGGACTTAGAGTCACAGAACTAAATGTAAGAGTTAAAAACCACAAAACTTCTTTTTTAAAAAAATTACTTATTTGACAGAGAGAGAGAGAGAGAGAGTGCACAAGCAGAGGGAGAAGCAGCCTTCCTGCTAAGCAGGGAGCCTGATGCGGGGCTCAATCCCAGGACCCTGGGATCATGACCTGAGCCGAAGGCAGAGGCTTAATGACTGAGCCACCCAGGCGCCCCATAAAACCACCAAACTTCTAAAAGAAAACATAGGAGAAAATACTTTTGGGTAAGCAAAGATTTCTTGTGGAGGAATAAAAGGCATGAATAAAAGTTGACAGTTGGGCTTCATAGAAACAAAAAATTTCTACCAAAAACATTAAATGAGAAGGCAGGGCACCTGGATGGCCCCATCAGTTAGAACCCCAACTCTTGGTTTTGGCTCAGGCCATGATCTCAGGGTCCCGAGATGGAACCCTGTGTTGGGCTCTGCGCTCAGTGTGGAGTCTGCTTGAGATTCTCTCTCCCTTTCCCTTGCCCCCCCCCCCCATAAATAGGTAAATCTTAAAAAAAATGAGAAAGCAAACTCAGGGACTAGGAGAAAATATTTGCAATACACAGATCTGCCCAGGGCTTGTACCCAAAATTTATAAAGTTCTCGTATAACTCAATAAGGAGACAAACCAACCAATGGAAAATGGTGTGGTAAGGGGGATTCTGTGGTGACCCCAAGGACCACCCATGTCTTTATATAATCATCTCTTTCTTGAGTATGAGTGGGATCTGTGAATATTAAGGATGTCGTTCCTGTGATTAGTACATCATATTATATGTCAAAAGGCATTTTGACAGATATAATGAAGGCCAATCAAAATGAAGATTATCTCAGGTGGGCCTGAGATAATTAGGTGAACCTTTAAACCAGGCTCATGAGGCAGCCACAAATCTTTTCCATTGGCGTTGGAGCAAAACATCAGGAGTTCCATAGCCACAGGGAAAGGCATTCTGCCAACAATCACATGTGCTTTGAAGGAGGCCTGAGCCCCAGGTGGGACTCTGGTGCTGCCCAACACCTTGGCTGCAGCCTGGGAGACCAGAAGGGAAGACCCTGCTCTGCTGTGTCTGACCCACTGTAGCTGTGAGTCAATAAACATACTTGATTTTTTTTTTCAGTTTAACCTGATAAACTTGCGATCTGTAGAAAGCTAATAGGCAAATGATGAACATACACTTCACAAAAGAAGACATGTGAACAGCCAGTAGGTCCATGAAAAGATGGTCAACAGAGGTCATCACCAGAGAAAAACAAATTGCAAACAAAATCAAAGTTCCCTGGCTGGCGCCCACGCGTGGCTAATTTTAGGCGGAGGGGGGACCCCAGCAGTAGGAAGTACAGCATCTGGGACTTTTATGGGCTGCTATGGAAATGCCAAATGTTCCAACCACGGTGGAAAACAGTTTGGAAGTTTCTAGTAAAACTAAACGTACCTTATCATATGGCCCAGCGATTTGTGTTTCCACACAAGGACTTTTACAGGAATGGTCACTGCACTTTATTCATAATAGCCCCAAAGTGGGAACGGCCCAGTCGCATGTTCACACTCCCATGTGTGAACGAATCGTGCTCTATCCATACACAGGGATGCTGCCCAGCCAGGGGGCAGCTTTTGGAGGTGATGGTAACGGGTTAGAACCGGGCCTTGGTGGTGGTGGTGGTTATGTGGGGGTCTACATTTGCCAAAACTCATGTAACTTTACACTTATCACAGGTGCATTTTATATACAAATTATACCTCCATGGGGCTGATTTTTAAATATTGACTCTCTCGGCATGATTTTACTTGCTTGAAGATGACCCTCTCAAGAGGGAACTAATGGTGCAGGTGGACAGAGGTCAATTGCAGGAGGGATGTCCTTGACTAGGAAGTAGGGTAGGGTCCAGCACTTAAATGGAATGGCTAGTGATACAATGGGGGGATGGAGTTTATCTGTTTACTTGGCTAAACAGGAAGCAATGTAACCGCTGAGGGGCGGGGTGGGGCATTGGAGGTTAAGGGGAATGATGAAAAGGGTGTACAAGTCATTTCAGAGAAAAAATGGACCTCAGGTCTTCCTTCCCTCCCTACTCTCACCCCTCATCCTGTTCACCTTGGGACTAATTTCCCACATTATTCTTTCCCATCCTTGTCTTAGTGAAGCAGCCTGAAGGGGTGTCACTTTCAGCTTAACTCTTAAGACTCGTGACCATCATTATGGAAACTCCAGGCCATGTAGCCCGTGTGAGACTTCGTAGGGGGTTGGGGGACAGGAGTCTGCAGGGGGCTGCCTCCCCCCACAGTGTTTACAGTATCTGGAGAGCTCTGGGGCTTTGAGGAAGCAGCAGGCTGTCAGAAAGCAGCTTAGGGGTGGGGCTGGGGAAGCCCGGGAGAGAGGCTTCCATGAATGGAGGGACAAGGGCAGCCATGGGGATGTGCAAGGGTCCCTCAAGACTAGAATTGAGAGGCCACAACTAAGAGGCAGGAATCAGGGTAGAAGGCACAGGGATAAGACAGAAGGCCAAGCTGCCAGGGCCCGAGACCTAACAGAGGAGTCTTGGTGGCGAGACATGGCTCTCTCCCTGCTCCTTCTAGACCTTTCTTCCCATCACCTTCAACAGTGACTCTGCAGAGGGGGCCACGCTCACCTGGACATTATTTCCTAGCTCTCAGAAATAGGTTCAGGGCGTAAGTCTTCCTGCACATCTCTGCTTCTCTGCCGTTCCCCACCCAGGCCTACCAGCTTCTGCACTAGAATCTCCCTGCAGACCCACCGTGGCTCAGGGCCCGTGGACTGGGGGGTTTCCACGGCTGCCAACAGAGGTGGTCAGGAAATCCTACAGGTCCACTTCCGGCCAAGTACCCAGCCTTGTCTCCCTCTTAGAAGGATGCCAACTCCAGCCCTGTCCATTGGAACAAGCTCCTCCACTGAGGGGACTTTATGGACATCTGTCACTTCTTCAACTTTGATTGCTGTTGTGTCTCACCCCGAAGGGACTCTCATTTGAGGTAAGAGACAGGTCATCTGTTTTGGGGGGACATGTCTGTAGACACTCAATCTGCCAGAGTCAACTCTGAGATTTGTGGTTTTAAAAAACAGTATTCACCCCTAAAGAAGGTCACCTCAACTTATAACTCAAGAAGGAAATGCCTGGGGGCGCTGGGTGGCTCAATGGGTTAAGTGTCTGGCTTAGGTTCAGGTCATGATCCCAATTGGGCTCTCTGTTCCGTGGGGAGTCTGCTTCTCGCTCTCCCTCTGCTTGTGCTCTCCTGCGTTTTCTCTCCATCCCCACAACAAATAAACACAACCTTAAAACAAGGAAAAAAAAAAAAAAAAGGAGGAGGAAATGCCTGTTTCCAACAGCCACTTACAGAGGTAGACTTACATTTTTAAATATTTTTACCTAACATTTTTTAAAGCTCCCTAAATAATTATTGGCTCAAAGAGGCTTGGGAAGCAAAGGACCATGGCCCTGGGGCAGGGAGAGACTAAAGCCCAGTTGGACCGCTCTTGACAAGCCTGGGCAGAGCACTGAGGCTCTGAGAGGTCACCGGGCCCAAATGACACCGTGTTTCACCCTGGTGCCAGGAGCTCTGGTACACGAGGCCGGGCATGCTCTGGGAGAAGTTGGAGTTGTGGTGACCCCCCCGCCCCTGTCCAGAGTCACCTCAGCCCTCCCAGGTGAGACGTCGCCAACTTGTACATTCAGAGCCTTTGCAGCTGCGTTTTCTTCCCCTCTGCAGACAGAGAGGACAGGACAGAGCCGTTTTGTCATGGAGGGCAGTTGTCACCGTTCCCACAGCCTGGCACCTACAGAGAAAAAGGGCAGTATTAATGGAAACTCTATGCAAAAGAGCTTCTCTCCCAAGAGCATGCAAGATATGTTAGTGTCTGAGCAGCTGTTGCCAAACTGTGGGGAATCTGCTCATTGAGTTGATCCCTATGGGCAGGGCAGGAGAGTGGACCGTGCAGGGACAGACCCAACAGAGCCCTGTCTTGGTCTCCCACCACCAACCAAGGAGCACACTGAGCCCTACGCTGCTCCCGGAAGGTCAGAGGAGAAGAAGGTATGAAATAGTCATTCAGAAGAGTGGGCCAGAGAACACCCCTCCACCCCGGGGCTGTGCCTGCTTGAGGTTAAAGATCACGAACTCCATCATTGAGGTGGGGAGGTTTCCCCATCTGTAGGCGGGAGCAGGCTGAGAGCTGACCTTGACTGGCATTGTCACTTACCACAGGATCCCAGGGAAGGGATCAACCACGGAACTTAAGCTGGGTGTGAAAAGACAGGAGGAGGAGTTGCGATGGGATTTCCACCCCAGGAAAAAAAATGTCCAATCTGCTCTTCCTTCATTCACCAAGTCTGTATTGAGGCACCCCTTCCACAAGGCTGTGAACATCCTGGGATGTACCCTGTGGGCTCCTGTATGGAGCCCTGGACGTGGCAGGTATTGATGAGGGGTGTGACTGGGGCGTGAAGGGCGGTTTGTGGGCACGAAGTTGACAGGGAACCCCCAGGCAGCCCCGGCTGGGGTGGGAAAGCAGAGCCAAGCACCCTGCGGCCACCCCATTTTCCCCAGCATCTCTGCAAATCCACCTGGGTCCCTTGTCCCCTGGCCATGAGCATCTCAGATGTTCTCTCATGAATGCATCGTCTCCTGCTGAGCTTGGCTGTTGCCCTGTGGGACCCCCTAGGTAGTTTCCCGCTCTTTGAGTGAAAGGACCAGGGAGCAGAAGCTGGCTTTGTTGCTTCTCAGGATGAAGTCTCTCCCGGGACACTCCTTAAACCCCTGCGAAAGGGCCGCCCAAGCTCCGTGGCCCTGGCTGCAGAGGTCTGCTGTCCTCACCCTCATTTCTGCAGCATACCTCTCTGTCCATGCCTTTGCAATGCGGGGTGGGGGGTGGTGGTGGTGGTGGTGCTGTGGCCCCTTCTTTGTATGGGGCCAGCCAAGCCTTGGCTTCCTGTCTACCTCCTCCCCCGTGCCTAGGCTGCAGGGTCCTGTCGACAAAGATCATCCTCTTCTTCCACCAAGGGTGGGCGGAGGTTGGTCTCCAAGCTCAGCCCATCTTCTGTGCTGACTGGGGCTCCCTCCCAAGTTTCTCGGCTCAGTTCTCTGGCATTTAGAGCAGCTCTGTCAACCTGTCTCCCCTCCCCTTGGACCTTCGGTCCCTGCACCTTGCCCTCTTCTGCCCAGGGCAGATCCTGGGAGTCCACTCGACTCCAAACTTCTCAGCAACCTCTGTCCATTCACTGTGCCCTCCCCACACTGGGATTCCACCTGCTCTCGCACACCTGCTCCTTCCCACTGGTGTCTAAATCAGCTCACGTCTGGCCCATCTTAAAGAAATAAAACAAAACCTTGACTTCATTTCTCCTAGGCTGAGCCATCTTCTTATTCCCCCACACTGTACCCAGACTTGGGGCTTCATTTTTGTGCTGACAGCTCTCAAACCATCACCACCTCCTTCCCAGAGCCCATCCAGAGCACCACTCCCCAACCGAAGCTCCTGCGGGACATGACCACCCGGAGGTCCCTCGGGCGCAGTAGAGCCCAGCTTCAGACTGTGCTCTCTTCTCTGCTGGCACAAAACCCAGTCCCCGCCCCCCCACCACCTCCAGCACGACCCTTGCACGGAGGTATACATACTGTCCTCACAGTTGCCAAGAGTCCAGGGTCCGTCCCTGGACGATTTCTTCGCTGTGCCGTTTCTGCTCCAGGACGCTGCCGGGTCATCTGTCTCCGGGTTTCCCACCTTCAGCTGTGCACACGCTCCATTCACATCCCACAGAAGAAGTAGAGGCAGCTTTCAAAATAAATTCTACCACGGCTCTCCCTACTGAAAAGACATTAATGGGGCGCCTGGGTGGCTCAGTCATTTAAGCGGCTGCCTTCGTCTGGGGTCTGCGCCACAGCCGGCTCCCTGCTCAGCAGAGTCTGCTTCTCCCTCTCTCTCTGACCCTCCTCCCCACTTGTTCATTCTCTCTCGCTCACTCTCCCTCAAAAAAAAAAAAAAAAAAAAAAGCCAAAACAAAAACAAAACACATTAATGGCTCCATTAACCTCATTAAAATTAAATGCAAGGTGCCGCCAGTCCTTGAACCTTCTCCGCACACCTACAGCCCAGCCCCGCTCCACACCTTGCTCCCTCCCCCACGCCCTTGGCCCCGCCCACACGGTCAATTTCCCGGCCCCCCTGAGGCTCCCGCAGGGCAGTGGACACCTGGGCTGAAGGGCTGTCCAGACCGGCTTTCAAATCCCAGCTCCACGTCTGCCTCTCCCTGGGCCCCTGTGCCACTCACTCTCTGTCTATGCGCCTCTGTCTCCTCGTCGGTAAATCTGAGCGGGTAACATTTCCTCGCATGTGGCTGCCCTGGGGCGCTCAGTAGATGTTCCCTGCAGCGGTCCCGCCCCCAAGCTCCTTACAACCCCGTCCTCCCTGGAACTTCAGAGATGTTGCCCTGCCATGGTGCTGCTGGGAGCCTCTCCAGCTGCTCTTGCTCCCCCCTCTAATGCCCTCGGGGCTGCCTGGCCTCGACTCAGCCCTCACCAGGTACAGAGCTACCTTCTCCCCATTTTATTTCATCGGTAGGCGGTGCTTTCACCGAAGGTAGCCAGTTAACAGATGCACGTGTTAAAACCCAGAGGAGGTGATGCCCACCCAGGAAGACACAACCAACCAGGGGCAGAACCAGGGTTCAAATCCAAGCCGTCCCGCTCCAGACCCTTTGCTTGAAACCCCTCCACTATTCTGCCTCCAGCTCTCCAGGTGCTCCAGGCTGGGTTATGGACTCCTCTTTCCCCCTTGAGCAACTCTCCCGTTCCCTGTTCCCTGATTCATTTACTCACGAAGCTTTGTGTATTTATTTCCCCCAGGCTCAGTCCTATCCCAGCCCCATGTCTGAGCTTGCTGGACACCTCCTCCTGTTGGTCCACCTTCATCTCAGAGAGCCCCAGACTTACTTCAAACCCCTTCCTCTGCTATTGACCCAGCTGACTTTGCAGCTTTCTGGGCAAATTTCTTTCATTCAGCCTTGCAGGCTAGATTCTTGGGAGCGTCCCTACCTCCTTCACCAGGCCCTGAGCCCCCAGAAGGCAGGACCTTGTCCTCGTGGTGCCTCTCTCTGCCTCGAGTACAGTGAAGGCAGATGTAACTCTCTCTCAGATCATATCCTGTCCCGACTTCCCTCTCTCCATGCAGGAAACTATTCTTTATCCTTTCTTCTGGCCTCTGGAATTTTTCGCTTGTCTCATCCCTCTCCTCTGACTCCCACATCCCTCTGCCCTGGTCAGGGCCACCTTCCAACTGTCTCAGATTCTTCCTAGCCTCCTCATTCCAACTGCCCAACTGTCATCCAGCCCCAGCCCCTCACTACTGGGTCTTCGCCCTGGCATCCCTGCCCTTCCCTTATTTTGAAATGTTGCCCCTAACAACCTAAAACATGGTAATGGTTTTTGCTTTAAAAAAACAAAATACATATGTGCCTTGGGGCACCAGGTTAGCTCAGTTGTTAAGCTGCTGCCTTCGGCTCAGATCATGATCCCAGGGTCCTGGGATTGAGCCCTGCATCCCATCGGGCTCGCTGCTCAGTGGGAAGCCTGCTTCTCTCTCTCCCAATCACCCTGCTTGTGTTCCCTCTCTTGCTGTGTCTCTCTCTGTCCAATAAAATTAAAAAAAAAAAAAGTGTCTGCCTTCAGCTCAGGTCATGATCTCAGGGTCCTGAGATCAAGCCCTATGCTGGGCTCCCTGCTCAGCAGGGAGTCTGCTTGTTTCTCTCCCTCTGCTTGTGCTCTTTCTCTTTCTGTCAAACAAATAAAATCTTTAAAACACACACACACAC
>RCUC01148257.1:0-49989 GCA_003697995.1 Taxidea taxus jeffersonii | reverse complement strand
GAATGTTTATAGCAGCAATGTCCACAATAGCCAAGTTATGGAAAGAACCTAGATGTCCATCAACAGATGAATGGATAAAGAAGAGGTGGTATATATATACGATGGAATACTATGCAGCCATCAAAAGAAATGAAATCTTACCATTTGCGACGACATGGATGGAACTAGAGCGTATTATGCTTAGCGAAATAAGTCAACTGGAGAAAGACAACTACCACATGATCTCCCTGATATGAGGAAGTGGAGATGCAATGGGGGTGGGAGTTAAGGTGGTAGGAAAAGTAAAAATGAAAGAAGATGGGATCGGGAGGGAGAAAAACCAAAAGAGACTCTTAATGTCATAAAACAAACTGAGGGGGGTGGGGGGAAGAGGGGTTGGGTGAGGGTGGTGGGGTTACATCATATGTTTAAATAAAGCTTAAATAAAGTAAAAAAAAAAAATTATAAGGAACTACCCAATAGATGTTTATTGTTATTGTTAACATACTTGGTTAGTATCATAAGTACCTGTAAGAACATGGGAATAAGGGAATTAAAACCATTCTTTTTATAAATAAACTGTGAAATTGGTCCTTGTAAGGCACAGGAAGTATCCATGGCCAACAAGGCTAACCTTTTCTATTTTTTTACTATATTAACTTATTTACTGAGTGAATATACAATCAGTAAGGGGGTAAGTCAGACTTACTAGATTATTTGATGATTGATTCAGTTAGTCATAATTTCAATGCTACTTTGAACCAAGAACTGTTTGGATTTTTTTTTTTTAAGATTTTATTTATTTATTTGACAGATGGAGATCACAAGTAGGTAGAGAAGCAGGCAGAGAGAGAGGAGGAAGCAGGCTTCCCTGCTGAGCAGAGAGCCTGATGTGGGGCTCGATCCCAGGACCCTGAGATCATGACCTGAGCCGAAGGCAAAGGCTTTAACTCACTGAGCCACCCAAGCGCCCCCTGTTTGGATTTTTTTTTTTAAAAAGATTTGATTTATTTATTTGTCAGAGAGAGAGGGAGAGAGAGCCAGTGAGCACAGGCAGACGAGTGGCAGGCAGAGGCAGAGGGAGAAGCAGGCTCCCTGCCGAGCAAGGAGCCCAATATGGGACTCGATCCCAGGACGCTGGGATCATGACCTGAGCCGAAGGCAGCTGCTTAACCAACTGAGCCACCCAGGAATCCCCCTGTTTGGATTTTTAATTAACAGTTGCCTCCTTTTCTGAATTCCTATATAATCTGTGTAGCTTCTTGGTCAGCTGTCATTAGCAGGTTTGGATTGACAGAAAGACAAGACATAGACACTTTTTGAGTAAATCAAACACATTTCACTTAGGATTGCAGTTAGGATACATGATGGCAAGATGAGTAGCAGCATCTAGTGCTAAGATGCAAGCTTCCTAGTACCCTCCTCTAACCAGGGATTATGTAAGTGTGAGTGCAGATTGCAAGTCTTTCTAGAAGTGTAACTTGTCCCTTTCCATGCCCAGTGTTTATGCATAAAGGTAGAGAGGGCCTACACTTTGTCTAGTGTGGATACATGCTGATACTTCCTTACTTGGTACAGGTCATCTGTCTCAAAATTATAGAGTGCAAAATGTGATTGAAACATTTCATTCAGTCTTATCCATTACCCTCAGATGCTTGAGGATAGTTCAGCTGATCCAGCCACATTCCTGAACTCAGCTTATAGAAGCAGAATAGGCATCAGTTCCCCAGAATTCTTGGATTCATTCTAAGAAGCTCTTAGATCATCTAAAGGGCATATCTGAAAAATCTCAGAGCAATAAAAAAACCTGTATAGCCTTGTAATGTTCATTTGTATGTTATCCCCCCTTCTAGGTGATACATTTATTGAAAGAAGATATTATAATTTATTTATTCTTATTCTGTGAACTTAGTCCACACCTTGTATATATGTGTTCCAAAAAATTTTTATGTTAGTAAATGAGTCCTTATTATTATTGAAAACATGGATACCTACTTAGTTTTTCCATCCTATTTCTGGAAACTCCTGTTTGTCTTTTGAAAAACTTAGATTATGGGGGTGCCTGGGTGTCTCAGTCAGTTGAATGTCCAACTCTTGGTTTCAGTCTGGGTCTGATCTTGAGGTTGTAAATTCAAGCTCCCAAATTCATGTTGGGCTCCATGCCCAGTGTGGAGCCAGCCAAATCAATCAGTCAATCAATCAATCAATCAATCAAACTTAGGTTGTGTATCACCTTTCTTTGATATGTCCCTCTCACTGTCCAAGAAGTTAGTCATTCCATTCCAGGTCCCAGTAGCTATTTGGACAAAGCTCTCTAAACACTGTTTTCATTGTGTTATGGTATTATATCCTCCACTAGACTGAATTTATCTAAGGCTAGAAATCTGATTTGTTCATTTTTGTGTTCCTTTAAAGAAGCTAAAGCTAGAGTCTGTTCATGATAAATGCTTATTGAAAGAATTAATCCCTAGGATCTCCCTCCCCACAAGTTTGTAGTATTACAAAGTAGTATTGATATCAGGAAGATGTTAGAGTTTGAAGCCAATGGCCAAGAAAGAATTCTTGAGATGTCTTTGGTGCAAAAAGGTAGTTTTAGTAAAGCACGGGGACAGGACCAATGGGTGGGAAGAGCTGCACTGAGGTCATGACAAGTGGTCCATTATATACTTTCAAGTTGGGAGGGAGTTAGGGATAAGGTAAGCCTCCCAGTTATTTTGGAAAAAAGATTTCCAGGATCCTGAGGGGGCTAGCTATTGTTATGAAAAGGTCATTTATTACTGTTTAGTAAAAGCTCAGTTAGGAGACTTTTCAGATGTATATGGGTGGGTCATATGCTTGGAGGATGATTGCCAACATTTATCTTGAGGGAACAGGGATAAAGGAAGTTTCCAAAGGAATTGTTATATGTTAAAGTAGACTTATAGGATCTTGGGGGTAGGGCTAGGATTTTCCCTTTTGCCCTTGGCAAAATATTAATATTGAGGCAGCTGGGTTCCTAGGGTAATGTCACTCTGCCTGTTTCAAAGATTTGTCAGTGGGATGTAGGTAGTAAGGAAATTTAATAATTTTTCTTCTGCCTTTGTTTCCCACATCAGTATTATAGTGGAACCCACAAGTAGATGTGGTAACAGGTTCTTTTGCATGTAACTCACTGAGTAAAAATATGGTCTCCATAACTAGTTTGCTTGGGTTGAATCCTGGATCTGGTACTTACTAGCCCTGTGATCTGAGTTCCTGTGCCTTGGCTTTTTTGTCTATAAAATAGAATATCAGTAGTATCTATCTCATTGAATTGTTGTATTAAATGAGATAATATTTGTAAAGTGCTGAGATTATTAGGCTTATAATAGGTGCTCAGCAAACATTATTAATACTAGAAAAGTTTTCTACTGAATTTAGTAAACTGGGAAAAAGGAAAAGAATGGAATAAGATATTTTGGCCTATTGTAATCATGATTTTACTTGTTTTTTTCCTTCCATTGATTCCTCATGTTTCCCCCTTGTTTCCTTGCCCCCTTCCTCTTTTTACTTTCCTAATCCCAGGTCTTTTCTTCTTCTTGAGCTGAGTGGTAGGAGATGTTAATAATAGGATTAGGGTTGGGCATTGAAAAAGTAATAGTTCTTGGAAGTCAGAGATTAAGCCAACTAGACTGTGATAATAAGAGTTAACATGAGTCATTTGAAAGAGTTTCCTGGATGTGGGCCTAAAAGGTTTCAGGAGGAGAAGTATCCAGAGATTAAAGGATGTGAGTTGGCCAGTGTATGAAATACGTTTGCTGTCTTTTCCCTTCTTCGCTATGTGATAGTTCTTTGTTTAGTGCGAATAAAATGTCAGCTACATTTTGGGTGAGCGACACTTTCTTGTTTATAGATTAAGGACTTTAAGGCTCCAAGGTTGTGATCTTCTTATTTATAGAGAGGTTTGTACTACAAGGTGTGCCTGTCTGTATAAATCTTCATCTTTTGATCATTCCGTTAATTTCAGAATCTCTTTGGGCAATTAAAAATGTCTTGCTGTTGATATAATTTAGTCTTCAGTAGTTGTACAAAACACGATCTTGCCAGGGCTCTTTGTATTTTTTGTTCCTGAAGGTCTAGATACATTTGACTACCCTTCTTCAACTCTGTGGTTGTGTACTGCAGAATAGGTCATGTACTACGACTAGCAGACCTGAGAGTTGGACTTGATGTTTATGTTTCTAGCTTCCTTTCAGTTCTAAATTAGGACAATGCCACAAAATATGCTTTACTTCATGCCTTTAGGTTAAGCAGAACTGTTTATTGAACAACAGGCATTTGCATAGTTAGCCTTAAAATTGAAGTGCATTTCTTCATCCCTTCAGTCATACTGTATTTCCTACAGGGGGAGAGTTGGTGGGGGCAGGGCATGAGAGTGCTACAAAGCTGTTAGGTTTGCATGAGGTAGATTTCAAGATTAAAATTAGGACTGAGATGTTAAATGCATTATTCAAGGGTTGTGATAAAATGCTAAACTTAAAAGATTTTGAAAATGAATCTGACATGATACAAGATTGTTCTTAGTAAGTAGAATGTTTGGTTTGGGTAATAAGGTGAGCATGAGAGAAATGTATATATTACGGTAATTGGTGGCTACTACAAAGCTATCCACAGAATACTAGAAACAGATTTTGATGATACATTAACCAGGAAGGTGAAGCTTGAGTGGCTTATAAGGCCATCAAAATTCAACAGTGAGAGAATGTATTTATTCATAGTGTTCTTTTGTTAAAGATGCCGGATGGATGACTCACAAGGTCAATGAGAAACACATGCTCAATGAACTGCTCCCCTGGTTTTCTTCAAGACCTCATTTAATAGAAGCATGCAAATAAAATGTCCTTGTTTTCTGCATTTTTCAAGGTGTAGCCAAGCAGAAACTTTAAACAAGTCTTCTATTTTTATATTTTTTGGAATAGCATATTTATACAGTTCTTTGAATATATTTTTATTACTTTGGACTGCTCAATTTGAGTGAGTCAGTAGGTTTTCTGACACAAAAGATTAAGTTAATATGTCAATTCTGGCATCAGCAAAAATATCAGTCTATTTATGGATACATGTTTATTATGACAAAATTTTCCAGTGATGGAGTGGTTGGATGTGTGGAAACTTTTGAGTGAGTAAGATTAAGGGCATTTCCATTTCCTTTGGTTATTCCCCACAATCACAAACATTGGCAGTGGTGACAGATGACATTTAGATTTAAAGATTTAAATAGCTAGCTAAATATTTCTCGACTAACAAACTATGAAATATAACACTTGCTTGTGTTTTTCTGTTTTGTTTGTTTTGTTTTTTAGTAATGAGGGGGTGAGGTAGGAGGAGGGTCTAAATATATAACCTGAATTCAAAAAACTTCTATGTAATCCTTTTTTATGCAATGCTTTTTAAAATTATATTTTTATTTGTGGCAAAATACATATAATGTGAAATTTACCATCTTAATCATTTTGAAGTGTACAGGTTCGTGGCATTAAGTATGCTCCCATGGTTGTGCTATCATAATCACCTCCATCTATCTCTAGAACTGTTATTTGATACGTTTCATGTGGTGAAATTCTCGTATCTCCAGGTCAACCTACCAAGTGTAGAAATCAAGGAGTAGAACTACTTTATAAAAAATGTGAATCACCACTAAAGGTGATGTGCAGTTGGCACGAGTAGAAAAAGAGGAAAAACCAAGTGGACTGTGTTTGTGATTTCATGCTAGGAGAAAAGCACCATTTTTTTTTCTTTCTTTTTTTATAACCATATAATGTATTATTAGCCTCAGGGGTACAGGTCTGTGAATTGCCAGGTTTACACACTTCACAGCACTCACCATAGCACATTCCCTCCCCAATGTCCACAACCCCACCCCCTCTCCCGACAACTCTCCCCCCCAGTAACCCTCAGGTTGTTTTGTGAGATTAAGAATCTCTTATGGTTTGTCTCCCTCCCGATCCCATCTTGTTTCATTTATTCTTTTCCTATCCCCCAAATCCCCCATGTTGCATCTCCACTTCCTCATATCAGGGAGATCATATGATAGTTGTCTTTCTCCAGTTGGCTTATTTCACTAAGCATAATACCCTCTAGTTCCATCCACGTTGTCACAAGTGGCAAGATTTCATTTTTTGATGGCTGCATAGTATTCCATTATATATATATACCACATCTTCTTTATCCATTCATCTGTTGATGGACATCTAGGTTCTTTCCATAGTTTGGCTATTGTGGACATTGCTGCTATAAACATTCGGGTGTACGTGCTCCTTCGGATCACTCCATTTGTATCTTTAGGGTAAATACCCAGTAGTGCAATTGCTGGGTCATAGGGTAGCTCTATTTTCAACTTTTTGAGGAATCTCCATTCTGGAAAAGCACCATTTATATAAAAATATACTCAACCTGACCTTGTCCCCACAGAATTTCCATTCCTAAAATCTTATTATGTGTCTAATTGTCAAGGATTAGATTAGATGCCATACTGTGTTTTGTTTTGGTCCCAAATTGGATGATAGGGCAGCAGTCATATCATCCTAGCGCTGTTCTATCCTAGCGCTGGAAAGAGGCTCTTCACAGTTCTCCAGAGGTTTAATTACCCCTTCTTGCTACAACCTCATGTCTCCCACATCCACAATAAGCAGAAGAACTTTAGGT
This sequence comes from Taxidea taxus jeffersonii, assembly GCA_003697995.1. Lineage (NCBI taxonomy): Eukaryota > Metazoa > Chordata > Mammalia > Carnivora > Mustelidae > Taxidea > Taxidea taxus. The sequence goes on along the minus strand of RCUC01148257.1, from coordinate 43,347 downwards.
CATAGAGTTGTCTTTATTTTCCCAGGCAGAAGACTTCATTCATCACATCCTGCATGTTCAGGAAAGTGATGAGAAGGGAGAGTAGCTGATGACAGGACCAGAGATCCAGGTAGTCTGGCCTAGTTGGGAATCTTCAAGAAAGTCTTTAAGAGTCTCTATTTCCCTTTGTACTAAGGAGAGCTTAACCCTGGTACTATATGGCAGGACTGGGCTGAAGAGTAACCAGAAATGGGAAGAGAACACATTTTTTTTCCCACATAATTATCTCATTGAATAGATTGGGTATGCAGAATTTTTTCAGATGATGTCATGACCCCTTAATGATGGCAAAGTTAATAACAGATTACTATCAACACTTTAATAAACTGGAATAATAAGAGAGTATAGAATATCACAATGAATGCTACTTCATGAAACATTTGTCTGGTGTGTATGTGCAAATACATTTGTTTATATGTGTATGTGTGGGTGTGGACATGGGTATTATAAATGGGTATCTGTGTACAATGGACAATTCATTGCTTGCCAAGAAGTTATTGAGAGGTACCGGGGTGGCTCAGTCTATTAAACATCTGCCTTCCACTCAGGTCCTGATCTCAGGGTCCTGGGGTCAAGCCTGTGATGGGTCCCTGCTCAGTGAGGAGTCTGCTTCTCCATCTCCCTCTGCCTGTTCCCCCAGCTTTTGCTCACTCTCTCTCTCTCTTTCAGATGAATAAATGAAAAATTTTAAAAAAGACTTAAAAGAAGTCATTGAGAAAAGTTTGAATCTACTGAAGTCACAACTGCTTGCTTCTGAGTTTCAGAATCTAAGGTATTAACTAACATCTAGGTACAATTAAATCAAATCTGTAAACTGTTTCCAGCTTCCTTTTGTTTTCAATTAATCCTTGTTAACTCGAGCCAATAGAGCACTAGTCAGTAGGTAGAAATGGTAAATTCACTACTAAGTTAGCTACTATTTATCATATTGTCCCATATTGTTTTAAGAATATTATATATATTGATTCTTACAACAATTCTTTGGGATGGGCAATATTCTTATCCTTATTTTACAGTGGAAAAGTAGAGGTACTGAGAACTTGAGTGAACTGTTCGAGCTGGTAGCTGACAGGCAGCTCAGTCAGGATTCCAACCCAAGTATCTGACTTCAGAGTCCATGATCTTGACCACTACATACACTGTTCTACCTCTCACTGTATTAAACAGAGCTATTCTGTTCACAAAAAATGTAATGTTTTTAGTATCACATTGTGGATTTGAGTCTTTGACAACACCAATGTTATCACCACTCTTATCTGACAGTTCCATTTCAGAAAATATTTGCCAGTGACTTGATCTTTACTCACCGGTATGGTACAGAATGCACTGTGAGTCTCTCTTAAGACTAGGCTAGCTAATAGTTCATTCCTCTCTGTGTGAAGAGGAATGGTATATTTGAACACTGAGCAGTGTTCATTGAACAAGTTGGCTTGAAGTTCAAATTCCGACATTTCCACTTGGCAGGTAGCTGCCCAGTGGGGTCCAGAAAACAACTATGCCAATGTTTCACCCAGAAATCAGATAAAGGCTATCACTTGCAGCTTGTCAGGCATTGTATTGTCTCAGGAATTCAAACAACAACAGCAACAACAACAGAAACGTCACACACAGCAGAGTAGCAATTAGAAACAAACTGATTGAGGCTATTCACCTTAGATGCTTTGAATCACTTTGAATGGTAAATATGGGCTGTATGTAGCATTCACAGACAGGTCTCATATTCTCCCGAGAGCTTGTTCCTTCTAGGAGTGACAGAAGGGTCATGACTGCCAGTATTTGGATCCTTAGTGGCACACTAAGCCATTATAGCTGCTCTGGTATTAGCAGCCCTGCAGGGAGTCTCCAGTGACCTAGGGGCTTTGGTGCAGAAGTACCCCACTTTCCTCCCTCCCACCTTGAGTGGGACACATTAATTCTGAAGCAGAGTTTAATTCAGAAATTCCTTGCTGGATTAAATGCTAGCCTCCCACTAAGACTGCTGGCGGTGGTGACTTGTAAAATAACCACAAATCCTCCTCCCCACGTCATGTGGCCTTGCTGATCTCCCATCAAAACATGGAAGTCACTTTTCCAGCCTCGAATCTAGTGGCTGTGTGAACTTACTTTGGCCGTAGGAAAATTAGCAAATATAATCCCATCAGCAGCTTGAAAAGTGCTTACTTGCTGGGCCTCATTTTCTTGCCGCATTTGGGACTTGAGACCGCCACCTAAAGGATCCCAGGGTACCCTCTTGGAGATGCGAGGGGACTTAGAAATGAGCTTATCCACCAAAAGCTGTGTAGGTCAACCATTAGAAGTGTGTGTCTGAGCACTGAGGGCATCTAGCCCTAGAAGAGCAGCCAGCTGAATGTAGAAATCAGTGGAGCTTGCCCAGACAATGAGAACCATATGGATGATTCATGGAAGTGTGAGAAAATATGCATGTTCAGTTTTAAAGTCAGTAAGCATTGGAATGGTTTGTTATGTGGCACAAGCTAACCATGCACTTGCTTAATGACTTATCCTCTATTACCTTCCCTTCCCTGTATCTTTCTTCCACTCTGCTATTGGAGTTTCCTGAACCTTCCAAATAAATTTCACTCAGATCCTTACCTCAAGATCTACTTCCTGGGAAACCCAAACTACAAAGCTCTGTATTCAATTTTTACATACAGTGAAGTCTTTTTCCTGAGGCCTTCTCTTTAGGGATTGTGAGCCGTTAAGTGACACTGGACAAGAAATAGCGTGAAACCCAGACTGTGCCCAGTTGGACAATCTCACAGTGCTCTCAGCCTTAACAAGGTTACAAGTTGGAATGTTTTCTGCTCTCCTGACATAACTTCCTGATTCTCCCAGATCAGAGTGTCATACATGCTCTTTGTCCACTCCCCCCCCCCCGCCACCCCAAAGCATGACAGTAAGAATCCCTTTCTAAGCTGTTAGAGAAAAAATTGTCTTCCTAGGCTGGAATGAAAATGCAGAGTTGATTCAATTCCTCTCTGCAATGAGGGAGGAAAAGGTGACTATTTCTATGAAACTTGACTCCTCCACCTTTCTTCTTTGATCAATTTATGTCAGTGTGATTTGAATGAAAAAGAGAAGCTCATAAGCTTAGTAATGGCTTTATGAATCAAAGAAACTCAATTTCCTCTGGATTTTCCCTAGGTAGCAAAAATAGAAAGCTTAGACTCTATTGTAACTGGATAACCAGACAGCAGAAAATTTGCCAGGTAAAACTGCAAAGAAATATGAGTTGTTTTGATTATCATGGCGAAAGGATGAGAAATGTGTGTGTGTGTGTGCGCGCACACATGTGTGTGTTATTGGGAAGCATGTAAACTCCAGTAGGATAGGGAGCAATTAAAGAAAGGAAGTTACATTTGAAGGATAAATGTATTCATAAACTTGCAGAGACAATGATTTTATAAATGCTTTAGCACAAATAAATTCTAAATGTGGTTACATGGATTCAAATTTCCCAAATGTTTCTTTTCACAAACTCTTTATGGGGTGACTGGATGAATCTAATAATCACTCTTCACATACTTGTCACTATGCATCAAAAATTAGTATAGTGATTTGTATCTTAAATGCTGGAAAAACTGACTCTGTTTATGCCGCCTCACAAAGAGCACTATTTACTGGAAGTACAGTCTACTATTCTTGATTATTTATTCTAGCAGCATCTCTCTCTGGGAAACTTTTGCATTTGCTTGACATACGACTTTGAGACTATTAATATTACTTTAGCTTCCCATTGTGGCACTCTGACACTGCTTCATTGTAAGAGTGGTTGTTATTTATTATCATTTCAAGGTGGCAAGATAGGACTATATCTCTAAGAGGAAACACACAAATTATTCTCTGCCATTGCAATGAACAGGTGAGTTTCTTTCCAATCTTCTGCTGCACATGAAGTGCATTTTCTTTATCATACAGCTTAAAAATAGGTAGAATTTGTTTTAATTGACTGGCAATATCCATTTATTATAGCTGATTTTTGGAGTAAGGGTATAAAAAGCAAGAAATAAAAATTGTGTGTAATTCAAATAGTTAGGGATAACTAGTAATGTTTGGTGTATTTCCCTCCAGAACTTTTTGTTTGAATAAAAATGCACATTTATGTTTAACTAAATTGCCATTATAGTAAATTAGGATTATTTTATTTTTAAATTATAATGTATTTTAAACTTAAAACAATACTATAGTTTCTTTAAGACCTCTCCGTATTTAAATATCATGTTAATGGCTTCATCCTATCTCCCTGCATGGCTGTTCATGGCATGCTTTACTTAGCCCCCGCTATTAGACATCTATATCACTTCCAAATTTCAAATTTCATGATTATGATTACATACAATGCCAGCATCTCTGTAACTGAATTTTTCTGCACATCTATGATGATTGTCTTAGTCTAATTTCCCAAAAATAAAATCACTAGATCAAAGAGTAGTACATTTTTGAGGCTTTTGATCTATTTTTCTCTCAAACAGATTGTACCTATTTTCAGTCTCTTAGGGCATATTTTAATAGTTTTGTTGCTCTTGGCAACATGAATTTTATATACAGTTGTCAGCTAGTTTGATTCCCAACACTAAGTAAAATGAGGATCAAACTATCTACCTATTTGTTGAGGAAGATAGCATAAGGACACATATGTGTCATGGATTTGTCCTCACAGTTTCTCATCTGAGCCCCTGGTACCCTGGTTCTTTACCTGTGTCCAGGGTGTTAAGGATGGCGGGGAAAGCACCTGCCATTATGTGGCATGAATGTCTCAGAGCATGCCATACCATACCCCTATTTGTTTAGGGATCATAATGCAATCCAAATCTCCATTGCTGTGTGAATCCGAATGGTACTTATACCATTGTATAAGTTGGCTCATTGGCTCATTCTGTTGCAAACAAATGGGCTTTATTTATTTTTTAAATATTTTATTTATTTATTTGCCAGAGAGAGAGAGAGAGCGCGTGCGCGCGAGTGTACAAGCAGGGGAGCTTCAGGCAGAGGGAGAGGGGGAAGCATGCTCCCGGTGGAGCAGGGAGCCCAGTGCGTGACTTGATCCCAGGACCCCGAGATCATGACCTGAGCTAAAAGGCAGCCGCTTAACCATGTGAACCACCTAGGCATCCCCCCAAAAACAGGCTTTAAAGAAAATTCTCAAACAAAATTCATTTTGTAAGGCATAAAATTTAATGTATAGGAACTTGATTTGTACTTTGAGCCTAAGGAAGTGAGACTATGGAGTAAGACAGAGATGAACATATACACTTTGGGCTAGATTTCAAAGCTAGAAGAGAATGTGTCTAGTCAATATACACAGTTATTAGAAAAGCTATTTTTCAAGAAGGAAAAGACCTTGCAATTTTCTGGACAAATGTCTCCATGGAGTTGACTGGTCTGACATCTTTGCCTCCTCCCCAGGTCTTGTCTCTTCATCCTGCAACCCAGCTTGGGATTGCTTTTACCAGTTCTCACTGCCATCTTGCTTGGGTTGCAGCCACTAGAACCACCTGGCTTTCTACCGCACAGAGGCCTTCTGTCTTCCTAAAGGCTCAAGGCCCTCATCACCTGATCCCAGTAGGTATGTGCTGAAGTGACCCCTTTTGTGGACCTCAGCCTACACTCTTTTCCTGGGAGTTACATCTCCTGTCATTGTTCAACCCAGGAAACATGAGGGACTGAAGCAGAGTCATTCATCATCCTGAATATACAGTCTTGACCCTCTGCCTCCAAGTAGAAATAAGTCAGTACTTAGATTTTAATTGCTTGTTTATTCATACAACTTATAAATAGAGATCTTTCGACATGTTAGGTTCTTCTAAAGAGTGTGAACCCCACATTGGGCAAAAGTATACGGATTCATGACCATGATGGAGATTATAATCTAGTAAGGCTAGCAGATAATTAATAGATACACAGTAGTTTCATAATGTAGTGTTAGGTAGTGACAAGTGTTAGGAAGAAAAATTAAGTGGGATATGAGGATAAAGAGGGAGAAGGAGAGGCTACTCTTCTAGACAGGAGGTGAGGGAAGGTCTATCTGATGGGATTTGGGCAGAGACCTGAAAAAGAGAGACCTAGCCATAGAGATATCTGCAGGATAGATAGATATCCAGATAGGGGAAACTGTGTGTGCAAAGGTCCTGAGGTGGGAGTATGGTTGAGAAGAACAAAGAGGCCAATGTATATGGTTGGAATAAGTGAACAGGAGAGTTGGGGGAGCTGAGGTCAGAGATAGCCACAGGTCAAGTAAGGTGGGTAATATAGGGTCCAGCTGATGTAAAGATTGGATTTTATTTGAAATGTAATAGGAAGCTAGTGGAGGCTTTTGAGAAAGAAGTCATATGACCTATTAACATTTGTTTGCTGTTGTGGGTTTTTTCTGATTCTGATTTCATGATCTTGTCCTGTGGCATTTAGACAGCAGGACTTTTTTTTTTTCAAAATTTCTGTCGCCTTTGTCAACATCAGCATGTGGGAGACAGTTTAGATTAGATAAATGTTCTCTCTCTGCCAAAGGCATAATTAAAATTTCTGGAACTTTATATAAAACTTTACGGAGGACTTGAAGTAGTGAGGTTTCTTTGGATTTGAAATAGCAGAAATCAACCCAGATAACTTTAGCAAACTTCATTGGAAAATTGATGGTGTATCTTGGAGAATCCAGGGAAGAGGTTTCTCTAGGCCTTGGGAAGCAAGGCTGCTCCGGGGCCTTAGCAGCAGCCATCTGTGGTCCTTTCTCTGCAGTTTCACATTATGAAGACCAATAGTCTCTGGGTCCCTTTATTTAAAAGTCTAAATGACTAGAATAGAGAATTTGATTGGTTCAGCTTAACTCTGATAGCATCTGAATCCATCAATCTAGTCAAGGGGACAAGGCAGCAGAAACACAACTGCTCTAAGACCCCTGTGGGTAAAGGACATGGTACCCAAAGACCAGGCTTTCTCTGCAGTGGCATGTGACTGCTCTGTGGGTAGTCCCCCATGTGCTTTGTTTATGCGCTCTGATGGAGGCAGACCCCTGAAGCAGGGGCTTCTGGATAGTAGCCCTGTCTCTGGTCTCTTTCTCTGTGGAGAGTTAATACCCTGGGCAATGTGGTTGTAAAGTCCTTGACAGTAAGGGCCAATTTTACCCCATCTTGTACCTCCTTGCACAAAATAAAGGGTAGGGGATATTTTTGGTATTTAATTTTGCTCCGGGCCCTGTTCTTCATGATCCTGGAGCTGCCCCACAGCTATCTAAAATTACAGGTTCTATTTTACATTCCTAAGAGATTTGCTGATAACTTGGCAGGCAGATATAGTTTTATTATGAAGAAATTTTTGCCCACTCTCACATGTACTGCTGTGCCAAGAACATGGAATTTGCAGCCAGGAGACTGTATTAAATCTGGTTCTTGGGAAATTGGGAGATGGAGATCTGTGGGCAGAAGGTTTATTAGGGAGTGTTCTGGAGGTTGGTACCCATGAGGCACGATGGAAACAAGACTGGGTGGAGGAAGAGGGGAAGTATGATGCAGTTGCAACAGGTCCATCCGCCCATCCTACAGGGATCTGTGGCACTTGGGTGGACCTTCAGCATTATCTGCAAGTGAGGCAAGAGGGCTAGGCCTCTTTACCCTGCAGTGGCCAGAATTGAGAGGTGCTCATGTTGAGAGAGGCAGCCCTTAGGCTTACCTAAGGCAATGCCTGGAGAAGGTTGTAGCAATCAGCTGTCAGCCGCCAATGTTACCGGTAGCTGGGAGAATGAGTGCTTTACTCCTGATTTTTGGGGTGCAGAGAGGAAGGGTCTGGCTGTTTCACCGTAGCATCCACTTCAAAGACTTAAATTTCAACTTGCTCTACCATACTTATCTGTGATGCCTTGGGGAAATCCCCTAACTTCTTTGAGACATCATGACCTCATTTAAAAAAGAAAATGGGATTTAAAAAATTGGATTAGGGACAGCTGGGTGGCTCAGTTCTTTAAGCGGCTGCCTTCGGCTCGGGTCATGATCCCAGCGTCCTGGGATCGAGTCCCACATCGGGCTCCTTGCTTCTCCCTCTGCCTCTGTCTACCACTCTACTGCCTGAGCTCGCTCTCTCTAATAAATAAATAAATAAATAATTTTTTAAAAATTGGATTAGGGGCGCCTGGGTGGCTCAGTGGGTTAAAGCCTCTGCCTTCAGCTCAGGTCATGATCCCAGGGTCCTGGGATCGAGCCCCGCATCAGGCTCTCTGCTCAGCATTAGGCTCTCTGCTCAGCGGGGAGCCTGCTTCCTCCTCTCTCTCTCTGGCCTGCCTCTCTGCCTACTTGTGATCTCTGTCAAATAAATAAATAAAATCTTTAAAAAAATTGGATTAAATAAGCAGTGTTGTGAGCACTGTGTTTATTGTTATTATCACGTGTGTTTATTGTTTAATTTTCCCTGGAAGTCTGTGCCATATCTATTTTAGGACAACTCTATTGGTAGGGAAACAGATCCTCAAAGAGATGAAAGTAGTTTGCTTGAGTTACATAGATAAATCATACAGAAAATGCAGTCTCAGATCTTCTGAACTTAAGTCTTTAGTTTGGCCAGTTCACTAGAGCTCCATCTCAGCAACAGAAACAGTATTAATGGTAATATTAATAATATAGCTGAAAAAGGCAAGTAATGCCTCTTTTATATGCTTGATATGAGGATTGAAAGAAAGACATCTGCAAATAATAAGTCGCCAAAAAAAGTGAGTTAATATCACTGTTCTTCAGAGTTGCGTTCCCTGTCAGTAAGACATGGGCATGGTCTAATCAATCTTGAGAAGATGAGGGAAGGTTTACACAGAATCCTAGAAAATCTCTTCTAGCCAACCTCTAAAGAGGCACAGGGCATTGTGGTGTTTCCAAGTTTTTTTAACTGACGTTTGGACTTCTTGGGTTTACTCTTTGAGAGCTTAAAAAATTCAGCTCAGAGGCGCCTGGGTGGCTCAGTGGGTTAAGCCTCTGCCTTCTGCTCAGGTCATGATCTCAGGGTCCTGGGATCAAGCCCCACATCGGGCTCTCTGCTGAGCAGGGAGCCTGCTTCCTCCTCTCTCTCTCTGCCTGCCTCTCTGCCTACTTGTGATCTCTGTCTGTCGAATAAATAAATAAAATATTAAAAAAAAATCAGCTCACATATTCTGAGCTCCAGCTTAGTCTTGGAGGGCTGTGCTATAGGGTACAGAAATGAAAGAGATGTTGTCCTTGAGGGATAAAAATAAGACCAATCAGTGACAGTAATCGGAACCCATGTACTGGAGGAACAGGGACATTAAAAAGAGCTCGGAGGCTCTGGGAGTCTGGGTCAGAGTCTTCAATTGTCAAGGTGACTCATACCATAGACGGCAGCTTACGTTTTGAACTTTATATGCTTTGACTTTCAGGATCCATTTTTATAAGGTGAGAAAGTCATGGCAGGGAACCATCTGTGGGATCTTTATGAGCTTGAAAAAAGAAAATGCGACTCTATGTGTGAGGCTTGTTCCACCCTGGGCACGTGAAGTGCTTTATCTGACACACAAATCCAAAGAAAACAGAATTGTTTGGAGCACACATGGTCACAGATGTATTTTAAATTGCTTTGTGAGTGATGGATATTTAAATGCAAATTCAAGAGCACATTTAATTTTAGTTTGAAATAGTATCTCCACATTATTGTGAAAGCCCCTCTTTCACACTCATTTCATAGTTACCTTGCTAGAAAATTGTAGATTTTGATCTAATTTTTACTAACTCTTATTTCTGGAAAATAATCAAATGTTTCTCCTAATGTATAATATTTGACTAAAGGTATTCCTTCTAAACCACGAACTGAAAGTTCTGGGTTTTCTCATGTTCAGCTCTACCCTCCCATCCGGGCTTCATTTAGTAAATTCCAGATTCCCCAGTGTTGCAAGTTCAATAGGGGTCAATGGATTCTCATGTCACTGGTTTGTTTACTTTCTATCTCCACTTGGCCTGGATTAAAAAGTCAAGATATTTGGCAGGAGGAATTGTTTGAAAAGGAACTATAATATTATGGGGATGGTTAAAATGGATCTGAAAGTTCTGTCTATGCAATTGAAGAGAGCTTGAGTTAAGTCCAAATGGTTAGTTTATTCAATCACAGTTTTACTGTGTGGCTTCAATGGTAAAAAGGAAACAGGTCTATAAGGATTATGTTTCTTCCTACTCTGTGAATCACCGGCATTGTCAGTAACTGATTACGTTTTGGTCTTATAGACCTGGCTAATGTTTTGGGTGCGACCTGGCATAATATGCCACGTTGTAAAGCTATACAGATACATGTGTCATACCTAAAGACAATTTTGGTTGTGATTTGTAGCAGAGAAGAAAAATGAGTAAAATCGAGAACATGTTTTAATTTCCTCCTTTTGTTCCGAAGGCTATCATTATCCCTTGAGTCAGAATTGTGAACAAACCAAAGTGCTTTCTGGTGAAAAAAGCAAAACCTGTTAACCTTAAGCACATTAAAAAAATGCAATCTCATTTTCACTTTCTAAAGTATTGGTGTCAAGATAGACTTCAAACAACAATCAACCTTAGGAAAGAATCTGATAACAGAAACTGATAGCAACTGATCAACTTAAAATCTCTGAGTTACAGACTTAGATATTCAACATCATATGCATAAAACCCTTCTATACTGAGTTTTATTTATGATGATTTATCTGAGGTAAGCACATGGCACGTTTTTGGTTTGTGACTACAAACAGGTTAAAAAATACTCTTTAATTGTATTAAAAGTATAATTTAATGCAGGTCGTTTGTAGCATCTGTCTTCTTCATATGATAGCATGAGTACACTTTGATATAATAAAAAAAATTACCCCTAAAAAAATACTTCATGCTCTAGCCAAAATTTCAAGTTTAATTTGAGAAATGTAAACACAATTATTTCTCAGATAACACAGAATCAGGGTTTTCAACCTCAGCACTATTGACTTTTTGGGTCAGATAACTTGCTGTGGGAGCTGTCCTGGACACTTTGTTTAATAATGTCACTGGTCTTTACCCCGTAAAGATGCTGCTAGAACCACCCGCCTCTCTCCCTTCCCCATTCATGACAACCAAAAATGTCTTCAGACATTGCCCAACAACTCAGGGGTGAGGGAAGGGCAAACCACCTCTAGTGGAGAACTAGTACGCTCATGATCCTCCTGGGTTTTGTACCTAAGTTCAGTATTACAAATTAAAAGCAAAATTTACCTATGTAGAATATTTGAAAGATCAATAATCTTTGCTAGGAAGAATTAAAAAAAAATTTTAAAAAGATTTTATTTATTTATTTGACAGAGAGATAGAGAGTACAAGTAGGCAGAGCAGCAGAGGGAGAGGGAGAAGCAGACTCCCCGCCAAGCAGGGAGCCTGATGCAGGGCTCGATCCCAGAACCCCCCCTACCCCCCACCCCCGGGACTATGGCTTGAGCCGAAGACAGTCGCCAAACTTGGGGAGCCACCCAGGCACCCCAAGAATTTTTTTTTTTTTAAAGGAACTGTATCATATATCTGGTAGACAGTGGCCAAAAAAAAAGGGTCTTCTTGTGAACTTGCCATGCTATGATTTAGTGACACTCTTAGAGAAATAGTGATTACAAGACCTTTGTGTTTTCAAGCCCACAGAATTCAATGGCATGTTTTAAAAATTATGGATAAAGTAACTGAAGTGTAAATTGTGTAATCCTCATATTGACTTCATTTCAAAAAAGAAAATAACATTTATATTTAGAGAGAAACAAGTTGTCAACAGCTTTGGGAAATCTCTAGGTATGCCTAACTATGCCAACAACCATGGGAATACAGTTATGCCTTTTCTCAGTAATGCTACTGTGGAGAACCGTATTTCATCCTTTGTCCACAAGATTTTCTTATTTACAGTATCCAAGTATAGGATTGAGAGTATTGATATTTTTAATATGTTTTTGTCAACAAATCTTCATATGTAAGGTTTTGTTTTTTGTTTTGTGTTTTGGTAAGTTTATTTATATTTCTCTAGAGTTAAATAAAAATGGTTTCACAATATATTGGCTTTAGGATTTACAACAATTGGCCTTATGATTGGAGTTCATTGCATATATGAGAGTATGTGTGCCTTGTTCTTGGGAGGACACCCATTTGCCCTGATCTTTATGCCCACTTCTGCCCCATCTACAAGCTTCTCCCTCACTATGTCATCCACTTAGAGCAGGTACATTGTTTATTGCAAAGCAAAGGTTTTTTTCAAGACCTGCCCAGTTTAAACTCATCTAGATTAAGGTTCTGTATCAAAGTACATGTTAGAAATCATAATATGCCCAAATTAAAATAGGCCACTTATCTTCCTTTGTCCTTTCAGTCTGGGGTCAGCTGTAAATGCAGGGGTTTGCCTTGCTCTGGGACTGTGCGGGCCCAGCAAGGCACTCATTTACTCTTCCAGCTGCTGATCTGCTGGGGGGCTTCTCACTGAGCTGCCCCACATGCAGTCTGAACATCCTCACAGACTCCCTATTCAATAAGTTAGGTTGTACAGTTAATTTTCTCTCATCACTCTTACATCCCCCCTTCTTAATGTTAAAGATAATTCAAATTTTCCAAAGCTTAAAGGAAATAAAAAATACTCTGTAAGAATCTTGCATCCCACTGTTATCTCCCATCTGGTCATTTTCTATCTTCCCCCAGTCACTGTTAACCACTGTTGTCAATTTCTTATGTGTCCTTCAAGAATTTAAAAAAAAAATGTACACACGCACACACTCATAAGCAAATTGTACTTTATTTCTTACACAAAGAGAGGATGTTGTATTTATTTTTATTTAACTATTTAACCATTCCTCTATAGATGGATGTTCAAGTTTGTTCCGTTCTTTGACTGTCTTAAGTAGTCAGCAGTGAAAAACAGTTATTATTTTTCCACAAAGTGAATCCACAAATGAAATTGCAGGGCTAAGGAGAATCTACATCTTTTTTTCTTTGAGAGAGAGAAAGGGTACATGTGCATGCACACGAACATGGAGGTGAGGGTTAGGGAATAGAGGGCAGAAGGAGAGAGAGAGAGAAAGAGAGTGGAGGAGGAATAGAGGGAGAGGGAGAGAGTGAATCTTAAATAGTCTCCACATCCAGCTTAGAGCCTGAGTTGGGGCTCAATCTCAAGACCCTGAGAACATGACCTGAGCTGAAAGCAAGAGTCTGACGCTTAACCAACTGACCCATCCAGACACCCCAGGTTATCTAAAGTTCTAATTTTGATAGATAGTGGAATACTCCTTCTATGTAGGTAATCTTTTTCTTCTTTTTTTAAAGATTTTTAAAAATTTATTCATTTGACAGACAGAGATCACAAGTAGGCAGAGAGGCAGTCAGAGGGAGAGGAAGGGAAGCAGGCTCCCTGCTGAGCAGAGAGCCCAGCGTGGGGCTCTATCCCAGGACCCTGAGATCATGACCTGAGCCGAAGGCAGAGGCTTTAACCTACTGAGCCACCTATGCACACCCATGTAGGTAATCTTAATAGCAAAATAGGACTGTGTTTCCTTCCTCACAACATGGTCAACAGAGTGTTACCACAATGTAAATTTCTAATAATTATGGTAGCTAAAATTGTGTAGTTTTAATTCCCATTTCTCTTTTTATGAATGAAGTTGAGATGTATCATTCAATCATGATTGGGTCTTTTGAATTCCTATTAGATTATGCCCCTTGAACTCTCATAATTTTAGGCAATGTGAAGTCATCTGGAGGCTGAAGGTAAGACCCCATGTAGGACCTTCCAGCTACCAATGATTGTGTCTGGATGTTGGAGTTGACACAGCTCAGATCATGTGTTGCTTGCTCTACTTCTCTTAGAGTGAGCTCAATACTTATCTGTCAAATGACAATTTCATAAAATACTAATTTGTATTTTCTCAGATAATTTATATATTCCAAGACTACCTGTTTTATCAACTCATTTGTCTTCATTTATGATGCCACTTTCTCTTTCCTGTGTAAGTTCTTTGGAATTATGACTAAAGGATAATTTTTTTAAATATTTTATTTATTTATTTATCAGACAGAGATCACAAGTAGGCAGAGAGGCAGGCAGAGAGAGAGGAGGAAGCAGGCTCCCTGCTGAGCAGAGAGCCCGATGCGGGGCTCGATCCCAGGACCCTGGGATCATGACCTGAGCCGAAGGCAGAGGCTTTAACCCACTGAGCCACCCAGGCGTCCCCTAAAGGATAATTTTTTTAAAAGATTTTATTTATTTATCAGAGAGAGAGAGAGAGCAAGTGCACAAGCAGGCAGAGGCTGAGAGAGAAGCAGGCTCCCTGCTGAGCAGGGAGCCCGATTCGGGACTCCATCCCAAGACCTTGGAATCATGACCTGAGCTGAAGGCAGTGGCTTAACCAACTGAGCCACCCAGGCATCTCAAGGATAATGTTTTTTATTATGGCAAATTCTCTCCCCCTATTTCCATCAGAGGAAGAACAAAAAAATGGAGGGTTTTCTTGTCAAAAATTGTCTTCTGAATATAATCTTTTACATTGCATTCTCTTTTATATAGATGGATGTAGATGTCAACAGGTGACTGTATCCATATAGGCATTCAACATTCATCCAGTATTCACTGAGTGCCTACTATGTGCCAGGGACTGTTCTAGAACTTAACATTCTCTATTGCAACCCAGCAAAGATGGCCTTTGAGCATTCATCAATCTTACCTACATTGTGTGTGGGTAGAAAGGACTATGCAGAGACTATACATACGGCACTATCTATCAAAAGATCAAGACTGGCAATTGGAACACTGAGTTCTATTCTTGGACTTGCCCTTATCTTGCTGTGAGTATTGAGCAAGTTCTTTCATCTCTATGGCCCTCAGCTTTCTCATCTGTGAAAATGTGATGTTGACTAGAATAGATGATATTTACATCCCTTCTAGTTTTGACATTCTAAGATCATAATGCCCATATGCTACTTCTACAATTTAAAAAAAAAATACCCAAGAATTTATATACTAACAAAAATAATTGTCACCCCCTCCCTTTTATGGATACCTCTCTAAGGATTCATATTCTTTCTTTTTCCATCTGGAGGTAGCAGGACATGTATTTCCCACAGTGATATGTTAGAATTTGTCACTATATGTTAACATTTGCATTAAAAAACTCCCCCAGGGAGGGGGGTCAGGAGAAGGTGGTGGGGTTATGGATATGGGGGAGGGTATGTGCTATGGTGAGTGCTGTGAAGTGTGTAAACCTGGCGATTCACAGATCTGTACCCCTGGGGCTAATAATACATTATATGTTTATAAAAATAAAAAGTCAATAAAAAATAATTTTAAAAAATCCCCCAGGACATTAAATATTCAACATTTATGGGATATTTTTGTTGAAGTATCTGTAAGTGAATGAAATATCACAAAATATAAATCTCAGCAGAAATCTTTAATAATAGGTTCTGGCGAAGGCAAAAGTACCTGGGGAATAACAGAGCAGGCATTGTGATTTCTTTAAGAATACCTAGGCCCTCGCTGTGGATGGATCAGCATCCTTCAGATGGAAGATATTATAGTTCAACTCTTTATCTGGAACCAGGCTACCTGCCTATGAACCTGGAAGCAGTAATTTGTTTTTGAAAGATGCTTACGGACATCACACAATCTCATTTTATCAAAGCACCCGTATAGGTGCGTTCTCCAACTCCTCTTCTGATTTCTATTACAGTCACCCTGGGTTATCCTTTAGGTTAAGCAATTTCTTGTGCCATGGCAGCAGGTCAAATTGTAAACTCAGTTTTGAAATAAGTCACTCAGAGAAAGATAAATGCCATGCGATTTCACTCATAGGCAGAATTTAAGAAACAAACAAACGAACACAGAAAAAAAGAAAAACCACACTGTTAACTATAGAGAACACACTGATGGTTACTAGAGGAGAGGTGGGGTGGGGAGTGGGTGAAATAGGTGATGGGAATTAAGGAGGGCACTTGTGATAAGGAGTGAGTGATGTGCGGAATTGTTAAGTCACTCTATTGTACACCTGAAACTAATATACACTCTATGTTAATCTGACTGGAATTAAAAAAATAGAAAATTATAAACCTGGTTTAAAAATTTATCCTATTTCAATGACTTTCAATCAGATTTTAAATAATTCAAATGATTTTATTGGTTATCTTTAGTGTAAAATATTTAGATTAATGATACTAACATCACTTGTCATTCTGGATAAATAATATCTCTATTATTTTCAAATTAATACGATTTAGTGGAAAAGAGTGGGTTTTTGGAGTCTTGTTTTAAATACCAGTTTCATCAATTGCCAGTTGTAACTCACCATCCTTATATTTTGAGTTTCAGCTTATTTCTCCAATGATGATGCTAATAGCTGTGAATTTGTTGTGAGGTTAGAAATCATATATGAATATATAAAACTATCTCAACACAGTAAGACTCAATAAATGTTAGTTGTTTTTTTCATTATCATTGTTATAATTCACGATCCGATAAAATAGCCACTCGCAACTTTTCCTCTGATCTTTTCATGTAAGGCAAAGATTAGGAAATTAGGTCTTGCTGTTTATTTACTTTTTAACTACTTATTGGTGTTTGAGAAATATGTATTTCTTGCTGCTATTGCTATGAAAACATTCAGTAACTTATACAGTGAACATGCAAATATTGGATGAATTCAAAGAGGAATGAATCACACTGCTCGCACACTCTACTAATTGATCACTTTGTATAGAAAGTAGCGCACATATTTGTATGCCAACCACCGAGCTCTTTAATGAGATAGTTTTCCCATGATTGCTGTTCTCAAATTCATTATCATGCAAAAACAACATCATATTTTATTTAGCACAATTGACCTTTGTTAGTGTGAAGCTTGAAGACTTCTGAAGAAAGCAATTTTATTTTTAAAGAGGGGAGGAAAGAAGACCGGAATCTCTGAAGAGGGTAGTCTCAAAGAGGCCCAAGGGTGCATTTCGGAGCTCCGTCCGCCTGGCGGCGGGCAGACACAGCGTCGCCGGCCGCAGAGCCTCTAGGTGGCGGAAGAGCACCGCGCTGGGACAGCAGCTGCCCCCGCCGGCGGAAGTAGCCTCCCCGCCTCGCAGGTTTGATAGCGGTGCTCGGAGTTAAGGCGGCAATACCCACCCATTCGCCCGTTATTATTTATGCGCTCCACCTACATGCCTAATTTATCCTTTTAGGCCAGTGTGTACTCCTTAAAAATAGTTACTTAAATATAGGAAGGCAGGATGTGTAATATGGCACATCAATCTTTAAAAAGAAAAACATTCTTGGGAGATTGGCCTTTCAGTATTTTAAAAGCAATGACTTTTTCTTGCCGGTGAAGAGACCTTCGTTCAGAAAGAGGCCAGAGAGCAGAGCGGATAAGGTTCAGATTCAGAACTCGGAGTGGTCTGGATCTGAATGCCTGCTCCCACACTTGCTGTGTGTCCTTGGGTAAGGTAGGCACACTCTCTGAGCTTCAGTTTGTAGTCTGGGCAGAATCCCCGTGCCTGTGTCCTTAGGCGGTTGTAGAGGTGCAAGGCGCAAATGTGGTAAAGCACTTGGCACCGAGCTTGACACAGAGTACTCCCTAAATGGCAGAATTTGAGCCCGAGGCACTGATACAAATTTGATTGGTTTATTCAGGTTGAACAACACGTGTCATAGGAGCGTGACATGTTCCTGGACTCTGGGGCAGTGGCCAGGCATCCTAACAACTTTTCATACGTTCTGTTTAAATGAAAGAATGTGTCTAATCTCCATTTCTCCCAGACAAAATGCGTTGGGGGAGGGACTGGTGGCCACAAAGTTCTGACAGGTGGGAAACTTAGGGACACATAGAGGCACATGGCTCTGACGTAACTTCTCAGTAGGAGAATTCTGGTACTTTCTTAAAAATCAGAACAAACAATCTTGTCAACAGTAGGGTTTCAAAGAGGAGAGGGAAGGGGGGTGTGCTTTCCCTGATACCTGGCTGGAGCCTTATGATATCAGATTCTAGTGAACTTTGGTGCCCTAAAGAAGCATCTATCAAAGGAATCACAGGGAAGTCACAGAAAGTGATATTTTGAATAATTTTTCTGGAACAAATTGAAAGAAAAGGTGTTATAGTTATGTAAATGGAGGCCTCTTGGGAAGAACATGACATGTTAAGTCAGTATAATTGCAGCAAAGGGTGAGGGGCAAATCTTTATTTAAATCCCACTTTTTCTCATTTCTATATTTTGGCCTAATTTTTTTCATTTCCAGTGAAATTTCACCCATAAATTACTTGGGAAGCACATGCATAGTGATATTAGGAAACAAAAGAGGTAGAGCTGTAAGTACTTTCCTAGGTACCCACAGATATAGCTACTTGAAAATGAATGGGGGAAAAAAAACATTGTGGTTTTTACATAGAAAAGCAGCAGATCTAAATGCCAGTATTTAACTTACACCCTGTTCTCCATGCCCTGGGGAGTGAAGGAGTGTGGGAACGTGGGCTTTCTTCTGTGCTCATCCCCATGTGGCAGAGTTAGCAGGCATCTTTGGGGGGTTGGGGAGCATTTCTAGGACAGGAACGTTTTGTCTCACAGATCTGCCTTCCAGGGCAGCCATGCTTGGCTGGCTGCTTGTCCATCTTTTCCCTCTCTGTGCTGCACTGCTAAGCTGGCCGGCATCCTGTCCTCTCCCTCCTGACCTCCGTGGTGAAAAGGTGGAGGTTCCCCATGGACCTGAAGCAGGGACCAACACTCTGTGTGAAGCAGAAGCTGTACTTGTTGCCCACCCCAGTGAGGGCTTCTCAGTGCTCTTTGGCACATTACTCATAAGGGAAAGAGTCCCAGTGTACTTTGGTTTTGAAATTTCTGGAAATATTACGTGGGCTTCAGTAGATACTGCTTTAAATAGTGGCTTCAGTTCATTCATTCAAATTTCAGTTATTTTGTGCCTATTACATGCCAGGCACTCTGTTTCATAGTATTCGATACTAAATAGAGTAAAACATGGTACATTCTTTAGGATGTTCATGGAGGAGAGGTGGGCAAACACAAAAGAGGTGATTACATTGCCCACACACCTGGTATATGGTTAGCCTGCTGTTTTCCTGGAGTCATTCTCTTTGAGAACTGTGGTGGTTGGTGATGAATTAATTGTGAAGGTGGGGTGCTGAGGTGAGGGAAAAAATAGGAAGAAAACTCAACTTCATACTTTTTTTCCAAGATTATGGCAGTGTTACATAACCCAGAATAGTCTTTCCAGGTAAAAATGTAGGCATTTGGGGGGCACCTGGGTGGTTCAGTGGATTAAGCCTCTGCTTTTGGCTCAGGTCATTGTCCCAGGGTCCTGGGATTGAGCCCAACATTGGGGGGGGGGGTCTCTGCTCAGCAGGGAACCTGCTTCCCACTCTCTCTCTGCCTGCCTCTGCCTACTTGTGACCTCTCTGTCAAAAAAATAAAATAAAATCTTAAAAAAATGTAGGCAGTTGGGCCCTGTATATTATAATCCACTTGATCAGGAAATTACAAACATATAGGGGACAATCTGTGGCATCCATGATGGCTCAGAAGAGCCACTTTTTCTTTGTCAATTGCTGTGTCTCTGTGTTGGGAACATCCATTACTATGTTTACAGTGTACTCTTTGAACTCTGAGACAAGACCTTTAGAAAAGATACAAATTTTACTTTATCTTTAGAAAAGATA
The DNA here is from genome assembly GCA_003697995.1 of Taxidea taxus jeffersonii. NCBI lineage: Eukaryota > Metazoa > Chordata > Mammalia > Carnivora > Mustelidae > Taxidea > Taxidea taxus. The sequence goes on along the minus strand of RCUC01148257.1, from coordinate 23,675 downwards.
CAAATTCAACTGGAAGGAGGAAGAAGGGAATTGGTTAGGATGTGGGGATTTTAGGTCTCTTGAGTTAATTGTATGAAAACTTTTCTATGTGATTATGGACAGAACTCTGGGATAGTTCGAATTTATAGTCTTGGAAGTAGCAGATTATATGAATAGGTTTAATTGTCTTATAAAAGTGCAATATTAAGATAAAGGTCAACATTGATACAATGCTTGGAAATAGTCTTTTGGGATAATGACATTTTCAAATGTGAGGGTTTTGGGTTTTTTTTTGACATCCCCTGTCTTATAGGTAATCATAATTTACTGTACATGTCCCTGTTATTACAGTGTGTTATTCATGTTTCGAATGAGATATTAAATACCAGAAATGTGCAAGCTACCATCTAGAACATAAGGGAGAAATAGAATCATTAGGTTATCATAAGCACATGAATAAATGGGGCCAACCATCTTTCTTAGAGAAACTTGGGTGTTGACTCTTTGGATGTTGAGAACAACTGATTGTAACTAATTGTGTGTGAGTGTGTATGTATTTCTATAAGCCAAAATTTATAATGTGCTTCTGTCATCTTTATTAAAAGTCTTTAAAATGTGAAAATATGAAGAAGCATATTTATCTGAACCATGAAACAACCCCGCAGGAAAACCTTTCAAAACTTCATCTTCATCCTAACACTCAGGAAGTGTCAAGTCATTCATCATGTATAATTAATACATCCTTTTTTCCCCTTTGCTCCCCAAACACAGGGACTGCAAAATGAGTCATGCAGTTTTTATAGTAAATAACACTGTTTTAAACAATTTGTTTCCATGTCTGGACAGATGTATCACTTAATTTGTCAATTCTGAAAATTTATTCTGCTCAGTTTTTGTTCTTTAATGCAAACATACACATAACTGATACTGCAAATATGGAATGAAAGTCTTCATTTTGTAATATTTAAAAAAGCATTGTTTGCTTACAGACCTTTAATTTCAATATGACAGCACAATTTCTCAAAAGCATCACAGCCTTTAAGGGAGGAGAGATACTTTTATGAAATACAGTAACGTCTTCTCATTGAAGAAAGGTCATGGGACTAATTATAAGCATTTGGTGTATTAAATTGTATATTTGTTTAAGGCTAATCATCAATGATTGCCTTCCTCCAGAATGGTTTTTGAATTAGAAATAAATTTCAGTATACGTTGTGTTAGACTATCATGTAAAATATGTGCTCAATTAATACATGGTTATTTAAAGTCAATTTTGTCTTGCTTTAGTGAAAGTAACATTTGTGTAGGTAACCCACCAGTATTTGTTCTAGCATCTTAGTGTGTGTTAACTTATTTGATTATCAGTGATTTTACTGAAATGCATGTAAAATCAAAACTTCATATACAGTAAATCCAGTCATCTAAATGAAAACTAACTCAGCTGGTTTTGGGACTTTCCAATCTGTTTTGGAATTAGAGAGAGTCATTTAAATCACCAATATAAGGTAAATAGTCTTTATTCCTTTCACTGGTAGGATAGGTGATAAAATATTTTGGTTTAAAGTGATAAGCAAAAGAACACAAATACATATATGGCAGAAGAGTAATTGGGAAATGCTTCTCTTAATTTTTCTATTTAAGCGTGGCAACGAAAGTCTGAAACTAAAACAGATCCTCCTATTGTTAACATTTTTTTCCACGAACTGTTAACAGATAGCTCTATTATTTTTAAAGCTCTTCCCAATCTTTTAGGGTAAATGGACAATAAAAGAGGGGCGCCTGGGTGGCTCAGTGGATTAAGCCGCTGCCTTTGGCTCGGGTCATGATCTCAGGGTCCTGAGATCGAGCCCCATGTCGGGCTCTCTGCTCCGCGGGGAGCCTGCTTCCTCCTCTCTCTCTGCCTGCCTCTCTGCCTACTTGTGATCTCTGTCTGTCAAATAAATAAATAAAATCTTTTAAAAAATGGACAATAAAAGATAGTAGATAACTGAAGCATTTATTTGAATTACTATCTTGAAAATTCGAACCAGTTATGTATGTGCTACATAATTGAAGCCAAGACAGGTATTTTAACTGAAATAGATCAATGATTCCTTTGGTTTGCTAATATGATTAACATTTGACTGTATCTGAAAAAGTGTTCTCTTTTTCAGTGTCATATTTTCTGTGAACTTCAGAAGGACCTCTCTTGTTTTAGAGGAAAAAAATGTAAATTAAATTCAAGGTCTTTTTTTTATCCTTAAAACACATCTGTAGGCCATCTAGGTGACAAGCATTGTCAACTACATGTTGCTGAAAGATGAAATTGGATTTTACAAGTTGCCTTGGAAATTTTGACATGTTGAGTTACTTGCAGTAGTGGATTGCTCAGCTCTCACACTACGGGGTTGAATGAATGTTTATTTCATCTGTTTGATGAGTGACTCCTTTCCCTTGAAACTCTTCTTGGTGTTCCAGAAATTACAAATCATGGGAGAGTTCTGTATATGGCAGGTGAGGAGCTATATGGTAGAAGGGGCTAAATGAAATTCCTTTATACTCTTCACTGTTCTCTAGAATCCTCCATGCAGTGGCATTATGCTCATACTCCCAGGATTCTACTGACATTGACACTTCCAATTAAATGCTTAGTTGAGGACAAAGATAAAGATGCAGAAGTCTCCCAGAATGTACAGAAATTATGTTGGCATGCGTCAGAACCATACATATGATGATACATAATTACTCAAAGGATGATATTTTTGTCTCTGACCTGAATAGTCCTGCCCAGTCCTATACCCCTTGATGGAGAAGCCCCTTCTCCTCCCTTTCTTATGGCCGTCTTTGATTTTTCTGCAAGTAGAAAAATTCCACTTGTGTTCTCATTGGACATCTCAATGGGTTTATAAGACGTTGGTTTTCTGGCAAGAAGTAAAGGAATGCGTGCCGTCTGGTTTTCCTCTTTTGAATCATTACATTTGGAGGTTTTGCTTAGAGATTGCTTACTATTAATTTCAGCCGTGGCACTGTGTAGAGCTCCTGGCCTGCAATGCCCATCAGGATTCCTTGCCCTTCACTCACAAAGAACCCCAGTTTGGCCATGATTTTTCACCCTTACCCCCTTTTGAATGTACACACCCTTCAATGTCCAAGTGTCCGCTCCGATATTTTCATAACTTCTGGACGAAAATATAGAGGATACAGGCCCCGCATGTCTCTGTGACCCCAATTTACTCATAGGCTATTCTGTACTCATAATTTACTGATGAGAAAGAAAATAATGCTATGACTTGATAGCTCACTACATTTAGGAATCTCAGATATATGGAAGAGCTAAGGTCCTAAGGAAAGGTTGCATAAACTGGAGTCATAAAAAAAGCATACTGCTGAGACTGTCTTTGAAAATATGTAGCTTAGAATAAAGGGGCTGATTTTGCCATGGTGGTAAAATTGCAGTAGGTCAGCTCCTGCAGCTCTGATTGCTGCTTAGAATTTCAGAATTCAGACGTTATGAAAATGCAGGAGCGGTTCATGTGTGCATTCAAAAGATATGTAGTTTAAAAGGCAAAAGCAAAAAAAAAAAAAAGTTCAGATTACCATGGAATATCTACTGGTAGAAAATGCAATAGTTTCTTATTTATTTATATTTTAAGCCAGGTTTTCTAGAACCTTGGCACATAAGAAATGGAAAGGCCTGGAAACTGCATAATTTAATTAGGAAACTTTTTTACTTGCCAAGAATAGGAACAATTCTTATTAAACAGGACAGCTAAATATTACATTATATAATACCATAATTCACACAATAAACCAATTTCAACTTAAGGAATTAGTTTTGCTTAAGCTGGGCTATTAGTATCAGCTGCCAGGGGACTGACGTGTTCATTAGTTTTATTCTACCTTGTTGGGGTTTCGCCGTAGTGGCATTTCTATCTGTAAGTTCTTGAGAGAGTAGGTGAACAGTGAAGGTCTGAACAGGTTTCAAGTGGTTCAAGACCGGCAGAATTCCACCTTGACCCAGTGGAATGCTCAGAGATCTTGTTGTTTCTCTGATAGTATTATGGAGGAACCAACATAGTTCCTCCCACACCAAAGGCTAACTGCTGAAAAATCAGGTACTTTCCATGCTGAAAAATACATGGTGAGGGAAGTCAAAAGCAAACAAGCAGCCTATTTATCTTTAATGTTCCCCCTGGAGAATGGCTGCTTTAAAAAAAAATTGTGTGTCCAACGGTGGAGAATGACTTAGTAGTAATCTGACTCTTGACTGGGCTTTACTTATTTTGCTCACTATTTCATGTAGAACAAGCTTTTAATTTGCTGTTTTTTTGTTTTTTTTTTTTAACTAATGTTATCTGGCGATGTTACCATGGTAACTAGGCCTTGGCAACCAACCATGAGTGCTGCCCAAATAGTACTCAAAAATCAGAGAGCACAACAGTAAGAACACAGTGAAACTGCCCCTATTCCCACCCCTGGAAGCTCCAGACAGCTAGCTAGGAATGAAAAGGTGGAAAAGAGGAAGAAACGGAGGGTATAATCTCGAGTGGAGGCAATTAAAAGAAAGAGGGATTAAAAAAATTATGCCCACTGTGGGTTCTTTTCTTTAAAGTAATCATGGCATTTTTAAAAGTTAAACAGGAAGTAATCAAAATCAGTGTTTGATGTGGCAGCCAGAGCCAACTGAGAAAGCAAGTCCAGTAGACCACATAAGGACTGGTTAGGTGAAGGGCCAGGGAAGCTCAGGAAGAAAGAGAATGCCCAGACTGTGGTATAGACAGACACCTCACCCAACTCAGTTTTGTTTTGTTTTAAAGATTTTATTTACTTATTTGACAGACAAAGATCACAAGTAGGCAGAGAGGCAGGCAGAGAGAGGGGTGGGGGAGAGTCAGGCTGCTGAGCAGAGAGCCCGATGTTGGGGCTCGATCCCAGGACCCTGGGACCATGACCTGAGCTGAAGGCAGAGGCTTTAACCCACTGAGCCACCCAGGTGCCCCACCCAACTCAGTTTTAAGGCCATATTCTAATATGGCGTGTGTGCATGTGTGTTGGGGGGAGGGGCATGGTTTGTTTCTCTAATTGAGTCAAAACTGGGCTTCAAAATCTGGTTGTGTTTGACAGAGGGTATCCCCTTTCCCTTCAAGCATATATTTATATGTGAGTGTAATTATGGGGTGAGTAACATTTAAAAAAAGATTTTAAGCAGTTTTTTCAGTGCAGGGACTCCTGAGAGAAGGTTATGGGCACCTGGTTGTTGCTTCCTACATAGACTTCTCTAGCAGAAGGCTTGGTTCTTCTGCCTCCATCTGTGTATCCCTTGAACTCATTTTCTCCTCTCTGTTCCCACTGACAGTGCTTTGTGGCTTTGGTTCTTATCACTTTTCTCCTGATGGCAGTTGCTCTTGAGTATTTTCTCCTTAGAATTTGTTCTTCTCTTACTTTGTGGGTAAAGTGATTGTACTATAATGCTCGATTGATCATTTCACTGTCTTAAGATCTTATAATGAATTTTGACCACATTTTTGAACAAGGCCTCACTTTGTCCTTTCTGATAAGTCCCTGCTGACTTCTGGCCTCATAGGTTGGTTGATCTCTTCTCATAATTTATCCCCCACCATTAACAGATATCATTCAAGCTCCTGAATCTCTCTGATTTCATGCCTCCCCTTCTCTGTGGGCCTGGAATCCTATCTTTTTACCTCCTCCTCCGTCCCATGCTTCCTTTCAACTCACAAGTGGAGAGCAGTTAAGGAAGGAAACCATTTAGCTGGTTGGCTTTATAACTCGGAGTATTTGTCACTTACTAAAATGGCAACCTGTCAAAAAACCTTTTCTGACTCAATTTCTAGATAAGTTTATACAAAGAGCATTATGCCCTTTCTCAGTTTTGTTGGGAAAATCAGTTCCATTTATTAAAGTACATTGAAATTTATTGATGAAATTTTATTCTTCTAGTAATGCCAATATTATTTGCCTGAAGCAATGTAAATGAGAATAATATACATATGATTTTGTCATACTTTAAAAATCTGGTGAAACTAGGGAACTCAGGCAAGTTTCACTAGTTGGCAGCACCAGTAATGCTAATCCTCATCTTGTGGTTCTGGCAGAAGCTTCTGCAGGGAGGTAGCTAGGGGGGAAGATACCTGAGGGAGAATGACTGAATTCTCTCAGAGTTATTTGGTGAAATTCATATCATAAGAGAGGGTAGTCTGGATAATATCCAGGTCTCCATTCCTTATGAATTTTGGGAAAATCAGATGGCTCTCAAACTTGAGTGTGCAACAGAATTACCCAAAGGGCTTAAACAATTGTTAGGTCCCCATTTCCAGAGTTTCTGAGTTTGCAGGTTTGGGATGGGGCCTGAAAATGTGCATTTCTAACAAATTTTCAGCGAGCGCTGATGCTGCTGACCTGGGGCTAGACTTTGAGAATTATTGGGGTAAAGACTCTAAAAGTGCCTGCATTCAACTTCATGAATTTAGGGGGTAATTATAAACATGCTGCTGCCCTGAGTTATATGGTCACTTTTGTAAGATGTAGGTAGGAAATTGTTCTAACACACAATAGAAGAAGAGAACTAACATTTTTTGAGAGAGTACGCACAAGCACAAGTGGGGGAGGAGGGATGGGAGGAGGGGGTAGAAGGGGAGGGGGAAACAGGATCCCCTCTGAGCAAGGATCCTGATGGGGGATCCTATCCGAGGACCCTGGGATCATGACCTGAGCCAAAGGCAGCTGCTTAACTGACTGAGCCATCCAGGCATCCCTGTTTTTTAGTTTCAACATTATTTAATACCTTTTCCTTAAAAACAAACACAAACAAAAAACTCAGAAGGGTAAAAGCAAGAGACAGTTGTATCAAAAATCCCACTAGGACTTGAGTTTAGGTGGCACATGTGAGTTAGTTTAAAAATACAAATGCATACACATACACCACTCTTTAACCCAGTATATTGCTTCTTCTTAGTTGTCTGATAAATAAGCAACAATACACTTAAGTGATATCAGAATGATATCGGAATTACGGTAGAGATTATTGTGTGATTTTCAAAATAGCTGAGAATTACATTTATTAATAGTAATAGAAAAGAAAGATTATTTTTCTTTGTTGCAGGAAATAAAAATATCATGGGAATTAAAATATTATATTCTTTTTTTATCATTCTCAGTTATTCATCATGCAGTAATACTAGCAAGAATCAAGCTCATTTTACTTTTTGTAAATCATTTTTTCATAATGGTAAGTGATAATAGAATGACTCAACATTAGTATTTTTTTCAAAAGCAATTGTTAGGCTATGCCCAGAGATGAGTACACATTCAGCTCAATTTTGTGCTCTTCTGTCACTTCCATTTCCAGTATTGTAGAAATATTTTTTAATTTCCATGTGATCACCCTTTATATTATCCATCCTCACACAAATATTAAAATATTATTCATTAAGGCAAGAACATCTAACAGTGTATTCTGTAAATGTTTTCAACTCTAAAGATAAGATGCGAAGTCTCTTCTAGGTAAGTCTCAACTATCTAGAAAATACAATTATTAGGAGTAGCTCATTCTCTGAGATTTTGGTGCCTATAAGGTGCCTCATATATGAAATTTCCAAATCTTATAATGGATTATGTCGACTTACCCAAAGCAGGTGATGTCCAGTGAGCAAAATAACATGTGGATCAAATCCATAAACATAGCTTTATTAGCCTAGTGTTCAAACCAACAGGTAATTATATATATTGTAAATTCTGGAAAGAAGTATCATCCTTATAGGAAGTGAGTTAAAAAGTAAAGAAGTTACTTTTATTATTCTACCTAGTAACATTTAGAATTCATTTATAATATGGTCATGCAGAAATTAAACCAACTGTAACCTCAAATAATAATAGCAGTAAAAAGAATGTATTCAGTAGAATTGGAATCCTTTTTATCATCCTGAACCATTCTTAGATTTGTAAGAGTAACTGTGTCTTCATCACAGTATATGACTTAAATCATTTAAGTTGTTGGAAATAATTTTAGTTGGAAGAGTTCACCTCAGCTTCTTGCAAACATGCAATTTATAGGAACTAAATGAGAGCATTCATTTTAGCTCAGAACCTATTAATTTATTAGCCTAGAAATTCTGTTAAACCTCCTGACTAATCAAAAGTATGTATTAGAGTGAGTTGCTGTTGTGAATTCAGCCTTTTGGAACTTTCCACCTCTTTTCAATTTCAGTTTTAGACTGTTCTGTTGCTTAATTTCCATCATAATTAATTAATTTATAAATAATTTATGCCCCATCTCCTCCGAAGAAAGGATTTAAGGAGGCTTCATTTAACTAGGAAACTACCATAAATATATAATGAGGTGAATTTCAGTATCCTTTCTTTGGTGACTGGAAGGTCACTCCTCCTGGACTAGGCAAATAATACCACACAGCCACCTTGGCCAGAAGCCCTCTTCCTCCTGCCTGGCTCACTTTGGGAGTGTTGGTGCTGATGTCTTGTCCTAGTCATTAGGGACACAGACCAGGTTCAAATGATCTTTCTTCCACATGCTAGCTTTGTAAGCTGGGGCAAGGTACTTAATCTCTCCCAACCCATGTTCTTTTTTTTTTTTTTTTTTTTGAGAGGTAGGGGAGAGGCAGAGGAAGACAGAGGGAGAGACTCTTAAGCAGGCTCCATGAGGCAGGGCTCAATCTCAGAAGCCTGAGATTGAGATCAGGACCCAAGTCCAAATTAAGAGTCAGACTGTCAGCCCACTGAACCAACCAGGTGCCCCCCTCCCTGCCCCTGCAGTGTTTTATCTTTAATACAGGGATGATAATTACGCTTATCTCATGGGGTTGTTCGGAGGATTAAATGAGTGGGTTTCATATAGAATCTTAGAAAAATGTCTGGCAGGTAATAAGCAATACTCAAATGCTAGCCATTGTTATTATATACCCTTCTGTTCTCAATTAAAATGTCATTTCCTCAAAACGTCTCACTGAGACACTGCCTTAGATCAATTTACCACTATCCTAGGACACTGCACTTTTTTTTTCATGATGCTTATCACCATTTGCTGGAGGTATTTATGGTGCTTAATCTTTCTTTCCCATAAAGCTGTAAGCTCAAGGAGGTCTAGACTCTGTCTGGCTGGCTCAGAGGTCTGATATTTAGTACAGTGCCTAGCACAAAGCTGTCACTCCGTAACTGTTGAGTGAATGCATCCAGAGAGACCTGTCTGTAAACAGGCTGAGATGGGTATTACACGTAACCATTTTGCTAGTTTTGCAAATTTTTATTTTTAAGCTTTTTAAAAAAGATTTATTTGAGAGAGAGAGAGAGCCCACATGTGCATGAGTCAGGGGAGGGGCACAGAAGCAGACTCCCCTTTGAGCAGAGAGCCTGATGTGGGATCGATCCCTGGACCCTGGGATCGTGAACTGAGCCAAATGAATACACTTAACTGACTGAGCCACCCAGGCGCCCTATTTTTAAACTTTTAACAGTTAATATGTGTTGTCTTTTTTTTTTTTTTAAAGATTTTACTTATTTATCAGAGAGTACACGCACACACAAGCAGGCAGAGTGTCAGGCAGAGGCGGAGAGAGAAGCAGGCTCCCCACTGAGCGAGGAGCCTGATGAGGGACTCGATCCCAGGACCCTGGGATCATGACCTGAGCCGAAGGCAGAGGCTTAACCAACTGAGCTACCCAGGCTTCCCAATATGTGTTGTCTTTACACAATAAGAAAAGGAGGTAAGATCTTGTTATATCACTTTATGTACTATTGTGGAGTCACTTTAGTGAGGCAACAATGGGGCCATAGAATGGAATTCATTTTATTTTTTATGGACCATTGGAATAGATTAATGGTTCTCAACTGGTGGTAATTTTGTAGACCAGGAGCCATTTGGAAATCTTTGCAGACTTTTTTTTTTTTTTTTTTTTTTTTTGGTTGTTGCAACTGGGAAGTTGCTACTGGCATCAGGTGTGCAGAGGCCAGGGATGATAAATATTTTCTAATGCCCAGGACTGTCCTCTCCCTCAACAGAACTCATCCAGCCTGCAGTACCGATAGTGTCAAGGTTAAAGAGCCCTAGTATAGATGGATGGATAAAATTCACTCTGATTTAAAAAATTGTATTTGATGGTTTGTATTTGGTTTGTGGAATGGTTTGCTGGTAGTAAAGTAAAAATGAGTGTTTAATGTAGTATATTCAACAACATGATGGGTCAGTAGAGAACTTTGTAGTGTGCCATAGGTTGCTTCCCTTTATGACCAATGGAACTGGTTTTATCTGACTGCTTCTGGGATCATGACCTTAGTCAAAGGCAGACACTTAACCATCTGAGCCACCCAGGTGTCCCGGAATTTTTTTCTAAGAGCAGTATATGAGTCAGTTTAACCAAAACTGTTAAGGAATACAAATAACCACACTGCTTATAGATTATTGATTTATAGCTCTAGAGTAATAAAACTGAAATATGGTTGGGCTATTTAATATTTAGGGAGTTCTGTCTGTTTGAATTTGAGTGCAACATGTGGGAGAGGAAGAGCTGGTACAAGTTAAGTGATCTACAGTAACAATATTTTTGTGGCTTAACTCAACTAAGCTTATTGTTTTCTTTTGATTCCATGGTGCATCCAAGTGACTACCCCAGACAATTGCTTGTGTATGATGATTCAGCCTTCCAGGCTAAGGAGCCATGACTTTGCATCGGTACCATGTGAATCCTAAGGCCTTGTTAGATGGCATGGCAAGGAAGAGAGAACCTGAGAAATTAACTCCTTGATGCTTTCACCTGTCACGATGAATTCCAGTAACATTTCATTGGCCCAGCAAATTACATGGCCATGATGTGTGTGTGAAGGGGACTGGCACATTGCGTAAGAGAAACAAATATTCCTGAGCATGAGCAGTATTTATCATAACTGGCCTCAGTGTTTGTGCACCTCTGTATGTAGTCATTCAGGATAGTTATTAAGAAGGTAGTTGCCAAGTGTGCAGATGCCATATCTCACCCCAAAATATCCTAATTGCATTATACTCCTTTGGGTCTGTATTTATATCTCCCTAAATGTTTGGCCTTCAAAATGAGAATCTTTACCAGATGCTGTGGTCTCTGGTTTCTCAAATGGGCTACCATATTCCACAGTGTACTGAATGCTAAGGGATAAGAATGGTGGCCCTTTGTATTTTACATAATGGTAAATAATCATAACATGATTTTTGTGGTAAAAGAAAAGCATGCCTCAGAATACAAATTAAAAAAAAGAAAAAAGAAAATTGGTGAATTCTTAAAACATGAGCCCTAGTGGAGTTTCGCCCTGAAGCAAGCTGTTTTTAGCTATGCCCCAGAAAGTATTTACTTTCCTCTGCTACCAAGGTTAAACATTACTGGACAGAGTTGAGAAGCACTGCTGTACACCTAATTTTTTTTTTTTAAAGATTTTATTTATTTATTTATTAGAGAGAGAGCACAAGCTCAGGCAGACAGAGTGGTAGGCAGAGGCAGAGGGAAAAGCAGGCTCCCTGCCGAGCAAGGAGCCCGATGCGGGACTCGATCCCAGGACGCTGGGATCATGACCTGAGCCGAAGGCAGCTGCTTAACCAACTGAGCCACCCAGGGGTCCCTGCACACCTAATTTTTTATTCAATTTTGATTTGGGTATTTCCTTAGTTGTTTTTGTTGTGGTGGAAAGGATCATGCCATCATGGTTTTAAAGCAGGAGCTCCCTCAGGGATCTGCCATTACTACATCATGAACATGGTGGTGAATTTTACAGAGAGGAATTCAGAATTTCTATTCTGTATCCACTAGCAGCTTGATACAGGAAAAACTAGATAATAAAATTGATCATCGGGTTCAGTATTCTGGCCCACCATGTGGAAGTTTGAGAGGATATAGACTAATCCCACTTTTCCCATGTTACCATGTGATTCTGTGTATTTGTGGTTCCTATTATTTATAGTTATTTGAATCTGTATGCATTCATTCAGAAGACAGCTTCTGAGCCCCTACCATGTGTAAGTGGCTTTACGTTAGGTGCTGGGAATTAGGACATGATGAGGAAAGACAGTTCTCCCTCTCAAGGACATCCTGTGTAGTAGATGATGGCCCACAGGGGTTGTAAAATCTGTCATTCATTTCACATGTATTTATTGAGCGCTGATATGTGACAGGCACCCAGCAACGCTGCAGTGAACAAGAGGCAGTAGAGGGTCGTGTTTTAAGAGTGGAGTCTCAGCAGCCAGGCAGTCTGGAATCAGATTGCATTTGGGGCTTCATGGAAGCTCTTTGACCGCCTCTTGCCGTAGTTTCCTTGTATGGGAAATCAGGATGATGCAGAATTCATTCATGTTACAGAATTCTTGGGAGAATCCTAAGAGTTAGTATATATAAAGCACTATGTGGGGCACCTGGGTGGCTCAGTCAGTTAAGCGTCTGCCTTTGGCTCGGGTCATGATTTGGGGGTCCTGGGATTGAGCCCCATGTCCAGCTCCCTGCTCAGTGGGAAGTCTGCTTCTCCGTCTCCCTCCTCACTTGTGTTCTCTCTCACTATCTCTGTGTCTCTCTCTCAAATAAATACAATCTTAAAAAAAAATAAAGCACTGTTTAAGTTTTAGCTCCTACTCTCACTCCTTATTTTGTTCTCATTCTGTACTCCCTCCTCAAATCTACATTGTTTCTCATCTCCCCTTTTTATTCTCTTAGACCAGAGCATTCCCAGTAATTAATCATTAATTTGAATATTGTAGTTTATTGGTAACCTGTTAAAAGGACAACCTTGAGAAAACCCATGAGAAAAAATAGAGCTCTATCATGTTCTGCCTTTTATGTAACCTTTTGTTTTGTTTTTGGGTTTTTGTATTTTTGCAGTCCTGGAGAAAAGCCATTGCAAATCACATTTTGCAAGGGACTTAATCAGGGAAGACACTTGATTCAAGGGCAAGACAAGCCCAATCAGAAGTTGTGCTTTGCAGGAGCCTCCTCCACTTCTCCAGGCTTGGAAATTCTGAACCATCTCCTGTCCAACTCCATTACGAGGGCCTTATGCTTGCTTCACCAGTGGGCATTCATTGAGGGCACAGGCAATGGTTCACAGCCTGCAGGGCTGAGCAGCATGTACCTGCTATGAAAGACTTTCCTTCTGCCTTGACGAAGGGCTTCACCTGTGCGATTTAACTTTGTGAAGGAAGATGTGTAAGGGGAACTCAGTGGAGACCCATCCTTTGGCAATATTTGCATTTTATAGGAAGCATACATATAAATTTCCCATTTCTATAGTAATATGGCTTTAATCTTAATGAATGCCATTTTGGTGGTGCTCTTCAGAGAGTGGAATTCACATTTACATGTGAACTGGAAATGGGAAAGTGTTATTAGTCTCATGAGGCTTTTGCCTCTGGCTGTGCAGCTTTAGTGATTTCATCACAGTGGAGGTGTAGCAAAATACCACCATTTCTGCTTGTTAGAATGAAATTCTCCAAGGTTTTTGTCTACTTCCGACCAAGGATTGATTTTTCAAAAGCAGGAAAGAAATGTTTTCTCCTGGACCCTAAACATAACCCCATGTCAAAAATCAACTGAAATGGCAGCAAAAATTGGTCACGTGTGCTGTTAGAAAGCTTTTTTGTAACAGGTTTCTTGTCATTCCTAACAAATTTCTTAATTAGACTGCCTAAGTTATTAATATGGTTCTATGCAGTTTTAGAAATTCTGTTCATTTATTTAGTGATTTACATCTTGTTTGGCTCCACGAAGAGTTTAAATTGATAACCCCCTTTTTAAGTTGGCAACTTCATTCACTAAGAATGGAAAGGTGAGAACTTGGATTGAAGAGTCATGTACAATAATCCTGGATTTGAGAATGCTGTTGACTTTCTTGCCTTTGCTGCCTGTCTTTTCTCTCAAATATGGAGCTTTTCTTTTTTAGTTACTCTCCAGGTCATGATCATTTTGTCTTACATAGAGATTCTTGGTTGCTAAACAAAAATGTGGATAGCACCCCAGGTTTTGGTTATAACAGTAATTGGTATGGGGGTGTGAAACTTTCAGCTTTTTAAAGTGTAACTTTACTTACACACATGTACACACATATCCGCCTTTCACATGTAAAAGTTATTTTGTAGAATCTGGGTTTTCATCTTGCATATTTTCCTACTTAAATACAAAGCATAGTATTCTAAATCCTAGGGTGGTGTTCTGTCATAACAAAGATAGTCTTCTCACTAAAAGAATATGTATTGGGCCCTTACTGTAACTTACCACTTTACGTCCTCCCAAGGGCTATACAAGGTAGATGTTATGCCCACACAGGGTCTGAGCTGTTAAAGGACGTGGCCAGTGTCATGGCTTTCAAGTGGTAAATAGCTTTCAAGTGGTAAATCAGGGATTGATTCAGTGTGGGCCTTGGACTGCTTGCCTCAGGATCTCCTTGGGAGTGTGTGAAAATGCAGGATCGTGGGCCTCAGTTTAAATGGGACCTGAATCTACATTTTCAGATAATCAGGTGACTTTTATCCACATGAAAATTTGAAGAGGGATGTATGGTTCTTCCAAAAATAGTTTCAGCCGGTGTAGTACAGGACACTGAAAAAAAATTTCACTTGTGATGCTTTTCATCTATGGGCCTTTAGGATTTTTACCTAATTACAATTTAGATTATAGTTCATTATCCTTCAGCTGTTCTGCTCCTGCACCTGGCTTTGAGCTAGTCTAACAGGGATTATGTGTCGTGCTGGCTTCTGTGACATTTCTTTGTGATCTGTTTTGTGGTATTATTGTTAGTTAAAATGGCCTTGTGGCTATAAAACAAGAAAAATTGATTCTGTCCTAACTGCTTGATCTTTCCACATATCCAGGTAATTTTATTGTCACATTCTCCTCCAGACTTACCTTTGTTTGTTTAATTCTTAAAAAAATTTTGGCTTTTTCCTTGTCCACTCCTTCAAACCATTAGAAGTGTCTTACCGTGATAAACTCCACTTAAAATAAGCAAGCTTTATCTTACATAGAAAAATGGGAAAATTATAGAAACAAGTTTAAGAAGGTGAAACATGCTTCTGCCTTGCATATGAAATGATTAGTTGCTGCAGTTGAAAACTGAATTTAATTCTCATCTTTTGGACAGTGAAGTCAAACAGGAAAGTGTTAAGAGGCTGTTGAGTTCTCAAAGTAGGATGAAAAGGATCATTCATGCTCATCTGGAGAGAAACACAATTTCCTGCTACTGAATACTAAGAGGAATATATTAGGTATCTCTTTGTATGAAAGTTCATAAGGCAACATAACATATAATGTCATTTTGCAAGAGAAAATGAAATGCAAAAAAAAAAAAAAGAAAATGAAATGCATTTTAAAAATATACCTTTCTTAGGTTAGTTTTCAAAAAATGCCAAGGTCATGAAATTTAGATTTTGTGAAATGATTTTTGGGAAGAAATGAAAATAATATGATGGCAGGGTATTGTTTCTTAATGGTCAAACAGCTGAATACAAGGGTAAGAGCTTGAGAACCTTATTTAAATCTGCGATTTAATATGTCTTTTGGACTGAGCCTCCCTCTTGCATTAAGTTTATCTGAAGTGGGCTTTTTGGCAAGTGCTAGATCTCAAAAGTTTGAATTTTCAGAAGTGGGTAAGGTAATACAATGTTGTACTGTTGGTTCATGGAGGCTTACGTTGCCAGGCATGTTGACATTCCATTGTGAAAAGCATTGTTCACTTCTTTGTGGAAACTCTCACTGTTGCAGACCTCTTCCGATGAGATAATGGAAGAGGCTGTTTTCTGAGTGTATAGCTGAGTCTTAAACCCTATAATGAAAGAAGCAAATCTCAAATATCTTTCCCAGAATTGTTATGGATGATTATTAAAGATGATGGCTACATGGGGTGTGTGTGT
The DNA here is from genome assembly GCA_003697995.1 of Taxidea taxus jeffersonii. Taxonomy (NCBI): domain Eukaryota; kingdom Metazoa; phylum Chordata; class Mammalia; order Carnivora; family Mustelidae; genus Taxidea; species Taxidea taxus. The sequence goes on along the minus strand of RCUC01148257.1, from coordinate 7,834 downwards.
GTGTGCATGTGTGTATTTATATATATATAATTCTTCCCCTAAAAGCAGATTTTATATATAAAAAAAACTTGTTGACCATATTGAAGGTCATTTAGCATTAAACAGTGTGAGGGTCTTTTTTTTTTTTTTGACAGAGATCACAAGTAGACAGAGAGGCAGGCAGAGAGAGGGGTGGGGGGAAGCAGGCTCCCTGCTGAGCAGAGAGCCTGATGCGGGGCTCGATCTCAGGACCCTGGGATCATGACCTGAGCCAAAGGCAGAGGCTTTAACCCACTGAGCCACCCAGGCGCCCCAGTTTGAGGGTGTTTTGTGCCAGTTTCTTTATTAATGTGGAATAATTATCAAATAAAGCATGGTCTCAAATCTCAAGGTATTTGCAGACTGGTAAGGGAATAAAACCTTCTTAATTATTATTTACTTAGAAGTAATGTTTTATAAATTTATATTCTGAATAAGGGAACAACCCTAAGAAACTGGTTGATGTTTTACCAAGAATCACTGGGACATGCTTGCTAAAAATGCAGAAAAACAATTCATTGGAGTACCAGAATCTCCCTTTTAAACAAAATCCCTGGGGGATTCAAAAGCAGGAGTCTTTGGTAGACACTCAGAGAGATAATGGATGACAATGATAACCTTATATTTAATGGACTGACTGGTCATTCTCACTGCATGGAGACCCAGTTAAAGTGTAATGACTAAGGTCATCTGTAAAGACTAATCTTAATAATCACCTTACAGTTTTACTTGAAGCAAGCTATCCATGTTAATCTCCAGGCATGAAATGTAATGATCTGTTTTATTATTGTTAATTTATGCTCAAGCTTCCTTTTGCTCTTCTTTTTAACCAACATAACAATTATACAGGCTAACTATTTGCCTCAGGGAGATGCTGTAATAGGACTAATTAAATATTTAATATTTTAAAGGACTTAAACAACCTTGTAAGTAATATGTTAAGAGGAGATAAAATCATGATGTTCTCTTTAGTAGGAGGTATGTTAATGAAGCACTGGGACCAAGCATCCCTTTAATGCCCATATCCTGTGTCTGTCCAGAAGCAGAATAGCATAATGGTTAAATTTGTGGTTTTGGCGACCTATGGGCATTCTCCCACTTCTTAGCTGTCGGGCCTAGAGCAAATGTCTTAGTCTTTCTAGTCCAGTTTTTCTTTTGTCACCTACAGGGTGGGGATACGAGGACCACCTACCTTTCTGAATTGTTGTGATGCCATATAATATATGTATCTAATAAAGGAAAGTGGTTTTTATTAAAATGAGCTTATCACATAGACTACAGATGTTACTGACTTTGTGACTTGTATATTTTTCTTTTTTAAACTAGAAATGTAGTTAAGATTTTGAAAATGGATATGCACTTTCAGAACTAGTCTCAGATCTGGAAAGAAGGAAGAGTAACAGGAGGAGAAAAAGAAGGTGGAGGGAGTAGGAGAAAAATGCCACCAAATGTCAACCTACATGGGCTTGGGACAAAGAATAAGCAATTTCTGTTCAGAGGATGGAGACTTATTGTAGATATACAATCAGTTGTAAAAATGGCCTCACCGATGTGTACGAATCACAGGATCATCAGAGGTCAGAGCATAGAGATCATACAGGAAATGCTTCATTTTCTAAGTCAGTGGTTAGTGAATGAATCCGAATTAGCCTAATGTTTTCATTTTTTTTAAATGACATCTTATTTTATCAAAGTTCACATAGAACAAGGAACCAAACTAACAAAGATTCAGAAAAATTGTTCCTTTGCCAACTGAAACAGAATTAATTGAATAAACATTTTAAATACATAAACAGGTACACCTACAATATTTTTCAAAACTTGTCTTCCTATTTCCTAGGTTTTTTTTGAAGGTTTTTCCTTTATAACTAAAGATATTTTATAAATTCCTTTCTAATATATAATCTAAAGGTAAAACTGATTCACATGTTTTTTCTGAAGACATGACTACAAATTTTGGGGAGATCCAAATAATGCAATTTTATTGTGCATTCCTAGTCCACCAGTGTGGCTATTGGCAAAGGAAACCATTTCTCAACTTCATTCATTCAGCAAGTACTTAACGATTGTTCCTGTGTGCTGGGCCATTAGAAAAGAGAATCAGGTTTAAATTTTCTCAGAAGTTATGTATTTTTTCTTGTTTCTTTAATGTGCCATCACTAAGTATTCTTGATTAATTCTTAAAATTTATTAGTTATGTATTGGTTTTGAGAATTTACTAGAAAATCAGAGTGAGGTTCTACTTTTTTTTCAGGTACAGTTGATCCACATTATTTATAGATTCCACTTTTGAGTTCTCCTACTCATTAGAATGTATGCATAACCCTCCCTAAAATCAATACTCATGCACCTGTTGAGGTCACTCATAGACCTTTGGATGAAAAATTTGAGTTGGCTCATGTATATGTTTGGGAAATCAAGCAAGGCTGATACTTCAACTTCTTGACTTAGTTTTTATATTGTGACCACGTGTCCTTTACCTTGTCTGTTTAGAGCTGAATGTCTTCCATTTTTGTTGATGATTTAAAAGGGACCCTAAGCATAGTGCTGGATGGCTGCCTCGTGTTCCTATGCACAAGAAGGCTATGATCAGCCTTATGGAGACCATGTATATGGTAAACTTCATTCAAGCATGTTGGCTGTGATTTCTACATTACTGAATCATTAATATATATTTTAAAAAGCATTTTTAGGGGCATCTGGGTGGCTCAGTGGGTTAAGTCTCTGCCTTGAGCTCAGGTCATGATCTCAGGGTCCTGGGATCAAGCTCCGCATTGGGCTCTCTGCTCAGTAGGGAGCCTGCTTCCCCCTCTGTCTCTGCCTGCCTCTCTGCCTACTTGTGATCTCTCTCTGTCAAATAAATAAATAAAATCTTAAAAAAAATAAAAAAGCATTTTTAAACTGAAACATACATAAAACAAGGTTATGTATTGATTGGCTGATGAAAATCTGATCAGTGGGTTGCAAGACTCTAACCTTGTATTTTCCCAAGGAACATTCCATACTTCAGTATTCCCAGTGACTTTAGAGATATAACCACCATGAATAAAGATAATCAATTGCATTTGCATTTTTGAGGAGTTTGCTAAATGCTGATTCTTGGTTATAGAGATTCTTTGGCAGGACAATTGTGTGGCAATGCCCGGGGAGTCATTCCTGCTCCTCTGATCCTCCCAACAATGTTGTAAGGCCCTGATTCCCAACATTACATCTGCTCCTAGATGGAATGGTGCTGGAATGTTTTCTGAAACCTGAAGCTGAGTCCTGGCTAAGGTGACTGCTTTCACCTCTGACTTTTAGAATGTTCTCTCCATCCTCATAAGCTAGTAGATTTTAGATAATTTTGATGTAAGTAGTTATTATTGTCAAATAGGAGTCATGTACTAAAAATGACAGAAGTTTCCCTTTCACTTTGGATCTACTCAAGATAGGAACAAATAAACTGCTCTCCTGAGGAAACAAACAAAAATCCACAATATTGGAAGCCTTGGAGTTTAATTTCATAAATGCTTTCTCTTTTCCTAGCCCTCTGTATTAAACCTGTGATTTGTGTGTTTATGGCTGAACTAAACTAATTTTGTAAGATCTTCTATTGGTTAGCAAAAATAAACAAAAGGCTTTCATTTCTCATTAGATCATCTCCATTAAGTTACTAAAGAAACAGAGTAAAATATTTTAACTTCTTTAATGGGCTCAGGAATTATCTGGGTGGTTTAATTGAAGTGATTTTAAAAATTATTGTTTAGGGCACCTGAGTGGCTCAGTCAGTTAAGCAGCTGCCTTTGGCTCAGGTCATGATCCCAGGGTCCTGGGATCAAGTCCCACATTGGATTGGGCTCTGTGCTCAGTGGGGAGGGAGTCTGCTTCTCCCTCTCCCTCTGGCCCTCTGCCCCTCCCACCCCCACTCATGCACACACACTCTCTCAAACAAATAAATTTATCTATCTATTTATTTATTTATTTAAAAAAGATTTTATTTATTTATTTGTTAGAGAGGGTGAGCACAGGCAGACAGAGTGGCAGGCAGAGGCAGAGAGAGAAGCAGGCTCCCTGCAGAGCAAGGAGCCCGATGGGGGACTCGATCCCACAACGCTGGGATCATGACCTCAGCCGAAGGTAGCTGCTTAACCAACTGAGCCACCCAGGCGTCCCTCAAACAAATACATTTATTAAAAAATTATTATTTAGCATGTTATTGTGGAATTTTGACTGTTAGTACCTGCCAAACAGTATAAAGAAGTGTTTATGCTATTATTAATCCCTATGTATCATATATAAACCTATTTTAATCAGTTTCTCTCTTTTAATATTCAAATGAGGTAAAATATACAGAGTAAGCATGAGAGGGCTAATGATGCTGATGACATTTAGGTTCCCATTATTGTTAGACTCAAATATGTTTATTATCTTAGTGCCAAAGATAAAAAAATTCTATCGAAATTTATATAGATACTGGGAATTATAGTAACTTTATATCAGTTGAAAATTGGCCTCCAGCTCCATTGTTATACTTCAACACATCAATTGATTGGGGGAAAAAAAAAAGAATCAACGTCCCTTTTACATAGATCACTGGTAACATTTAGCCATGAGCATTTGCAGCCTTATTGTGTCTGCTCCCTAAATGCCTTCCTCGCAGCACCTGAGAGGTATTGCTTTATACAGCTCGAAGTTGAATTGTCTTAGAAGGGAAATTCAGTAATGAGTTGATTGTGGATTATAGCTTCTAAGCAGTCTCAATTTAGTTTTTCAGTTTGAATTTCCTTTTCAACTCTCTAGAATTTCTTTACTTAGGTAGGGAATCAAAGGTAAGGACATCTTTATAATCTGCAGGGTAATGTGACTCATTTATTCATCTTTTCACTTCTTCCTTCCATTCTGTCATCAGTGATTAGAAATTTTCTTTTTCATATGTCAATGTTTTTATATCCTATCTATCCTAGACTTCCTGAAGCCAATTTGGAATGTTTCAAATTTATTTCATTGGGTAATTTACATTTCTTACCAGGACACCCAAACCCTCCTTGGCTCTGTCCATTTTGCACCCTCAGTCTCCACAAGGACAACTCAGTATTAAACCTATACTCACATTTTCTTGTTGTTTAAACATGGCCTGTATACTATGCAATAGGTAACATTTAATCAGGCTTGCACATTCTCCTATTTTTGGGCATGTGGAATGTCTCCAATTTTTCACTACTATGGATAGCTGTAAGAAGTCTTAATTTGTCTTGTAGGTTAATTCTTTTGTCTGTATTCCCCAAAGTGGAATTAACAAGGCATTGCACAGGAATCATTTTAGTCACTAATTCTTTTATCAAATATTTATTCATTTCCTGATATATATCAGAACTTGTGCTAGCTGCTGGGGCATATGATGGTGATTATTTAAAATAAAAGAGATGTGGTTTCTGCCTTTAATTTTATAGGTCTCATCTCATGTGCCTAATTGCTCTTCAGAAAGAGAGAACAATTTTCAGAACCCCCAACCTTTTTCATTCCCTCTGTCCTTCCTGTGTTCTTAAATTTTGTTTCCCTTTTGCTAGCTTAATAACTATGTAATGGCATCTTAAAGTTATTTTGATTTGTGTTTGTTTAGTTGTAAGTGAAGATGTGCATTTCTCCCCAATTCAGCAATTTATTCATCTTTTCACTTTATTTTAATGGGATAATTGGTAAATTATGTCCCCTTTTATTAAATGGGAATTTCTATTTTTCTCCATTTTCCTGGAATACTATTTTAAACTTGAATTAGATAGTAATTAGACACAGAAGAATGATGTTTAGTAATTCTAATAAATGCTTATCTTGGAATAGAACAGCTAATGAATTTAAAGATCATTAAAGTAATCCTAATACAGTTGGCTTAAATGATTTTAAAAAACCCCGTGAGATCAAATATCATTTTTACTTATCCATAAATATATTAACACTAATTTCATGACACTATAGCTAGAAGAAAAAGAGGAAAATATGATAATTAATGAGTCCTTTAGGAAACAAAGCTAAACTAAACACATTATAATTTATTAAAAAAACTCAAGGCAAAAATTACCTTTATCAAAGAATTTTTGAGTAGCCTTCTTCAGGAGCCAACATACATTTTGAATTAAAAGTCCTTAGTCTTATAGTAACTCAAACAGGTTTTCTGACCCATTAACAGCCATTTTACAGTCACGGCATTCACAGAGCCACCAAAGAATTTTAACCCCTGTTCATTCAGGGACAGTCTGTTCAGCAGGGACAGTCTGGCTTTGGACTATGTCTATTCTGGCTGGCTCTATGCCAGTTCTGTGCCTTCCCTTTCTAGAGTTCCCACATCCTCCTTAGGCTTTCTCCCCACCAGAGTTCTGGACTCTAGACCTCCTTCATGAAATCTCCTCCACTAGGTTTTGACTTGTATCCTAAGGGAAAAGGCTGAGTGTGGAAATGTTTTGGGGGAGCAAAACTACACATAAAAACAAGCAATAACAGTAACACAGCTCAGGAAATAGACCATCACAGAAATTCATCTGCTGGTTTAAAAAAAAAAAAGAAACAAAGTAGTATTTGGGCAGACGCTTACTTCATTTCGCCTGGGAATTCCTCTCTCTGCCAAGTCTGAGGTTTTCTCATCCAGTCTCCTGATCTCTAGGACACAAACATACACAGAAACACCCCACAGCTGGTGTGATGGGTCTGAAACAGATACAAATCTTTTTTTTTTTTAATTTAAGCTTTTTAAAATTTAAACATATAATGTAACCCCACCCCCCTCTCCCAACCCCTCTCCCCCCCACCCCCCGCAGTTTGTTTTATGACATTAAGAGTCTCTTTTGGTTTGTCTCCCTCCCAATCCCATCTTGTTTCATTTCCTTACCACCTTAACCCTTACCCTTGTTGCATCTCCACTTCCTCATATCAGGGAGATCATGTGATAGTTGTCTTTCTCCAGTTGACTTATTTCGCTAAGCATAATACGCTCTAGTTCCATGAATGTCGTTGCAAATGGTAAGATTTCATTTCTTTTGATAGCTGCATAGTATTCCATTGTATATATATACCACTTCTTCTTTATCCATTCATCTGTTGATGGACATCTAGGTTCTTTCCATAACTCGGCTATTGTGGACATTGCTGCTATAAACATTCGGGTACACGTGCCCCTTTGGATCACTACATTTGAATCTTTAGGGTAAATACCCAGTAGTGCAATTGCTGGGTCATAAGGTAGCTCTATTTTCAATTTTTTGAGGAACCTCCATGCTGTTTTCCAGAGTGGTTGCACCAGCTTGCATTCCCACCAACAGTGTAGGAGGGTTCCCCTTTCTCCACATCCTCACCAGCATCTGTCATTTCCCGACTTGTTCATTTTAACCATTCTGACTGGTGTGAGGTGGTATCTCATTGTGGTTTTGATTTGTATTTCCCTAATGCCCAGTGATGTGGAGCACTTTTTCCTGTGTCTGTTGGCCATCTGGATGTCTTCTTTGCAGAAATGTCTGTTCATGTCCTCTGCCCGTTTCTTGATTGGATTATTTGTTCTTTGGGTGTTGAGTTTGCTAAGCTCTTTGTAGATTTTGGATACTAGCCCTTTATCTGATATATCGTTTGCAAATATCTTCTCCCACTCTGTCAGTTGTCTTTTGGTTTTGTTGACTGTTTCCTTTGCTGTGCAAAAGCTTTTGATCTTGATGAAGTCCCAATAGTTCATTTTTTCCCTTGCTTCCCTTGCCTTTGGCGTTGTTCCTAGGAAGAAGTTGCTGCGGCTGAGGTCGAAGAGGTTGCTGCCTGTGTTCTCCTCAAGGATTTTGATGGATTCCTTTCTCACGTTGAG